>JAHQIW010006147.1:0-36321 GCA_019055375.1 Parelaphostrongylus tenuis
TCTCTCTAACGACGGAGATCCATTGAATGAGGTTTGATATGGCGTGCCTTATCGCTTGTAAGACATGCAGCTAAGAATACTGGCCAATATGGTAGAACTTGCTGCATGCTGCATTTCTATATACACTAAGAAGCTGAAAAATCACAGCCGAATAAATTTCTACCGTTTTGGTGCCATTTGAATATGTACTAAAAATCCAAAAAAGTATTACAAGAGTTTACAAGAGTGCCTCGTAACTATGCGTGGCCGCTTAAAATACCTCAAGCAAAACTTTATGGCTAAATTAGACACATTTCTATTCAATGAAGGGCTCTGAATGGCTTGTTTCCAGCGAGTAAGTGAAAGACTTGAGAACGGAGACGGTGAGTATTTTGAAAAAGAGTTGTGTACTATCCAATCCAATGACTGCTTATTTCGTCCATTTGGAAGGTTATGAGAGCATTGGACTGAGTAGACTGCGAATCACTTCGATCTTCCAAGACTATGAAGAACGCGACGCTCCGAAGAATGCAGAAACGTCGAAACATTAGCCTTTGAGTAGTTTATTGTTCGTATTACTCTATTTAATAGATGCTATAATAGGCTGCATCGCATCTGCTAATCAAGAGACAATGCCGAATCATTCACTTTGTATCGAAGTCAATTACCCATATGGTGTTTGAAAGCTCTCGGCGCTGATCGATCCATAATGCTCTAGGCATTAATCACCATAGCACGTTGTCCAAGGTGATTGAGTGCATAGCTAACCTTTGCAATGACTCGCGATGGCCTATCAATGTATTAAGTCAGTGCTTCTATACTATCATATAAGATCGCGACCAATTTGCCCACCATGGCTAGATCAAATACTTAGTGAATCTAGAACGAGGTATTAAACTAGAAGTCATGTGTACGCTGCAGAGCGCTCGTAACCACAACGCCAATGTTCATTTAACAGCCAGCAACCATATCTACTTTCCAATCATAGGCACTTTTCCAATGGAAGATAGTCTGGCAACCGGTCGATTAGCGCTCACCTTTAAAATGATTACATAAACATTACCTCGATAAGAAATTTGCAAGGTTTCCGGATAACATAAATGAGATATTCGAATCATTAATTCCTCATCTTTGTTTCATGAGCGAGTTTCATATTCAACTATTTGCTGTGCCTAATCGTGGTGTTTACTTGCTGTGCATACAGTAATGTGAGTTTCAATTAGCTTTAACAAGATTTTTATTTATGAGGTTGATCAGTTCAAAGTAATAGCAATCGGGACGGAATGTCGTTGGCTGGGTTATTTTTTTCATCCGCATCCTAACGATTGTTCCACTACGTTTATGATAATGACGGAGATGTTGTTTGCAAAGAGTATTTAACAATGGCTGTGTCGTGCTTTCTAGCGTTTGATAATGAATTCATAAATCATGATTTTCTGGGACAGTTCCGTTGTAGGGAAAATCCGAGAGCGCGCGTAATCCACAGAGGGCAGGAGGAGCAAATGAGGTTGAAAAAATATCGCATATAAGCGGGCTCATGTGTGAGGTGAGTCCAATGCGTCGTTTATCTCCAAAAAGTAAGTGAAAGAGATAAGTCTCGGAGTGACGGAATATGTATGATGGATAACTCGTTGAGAATTTGCCAAAATCGGCTCAGAAATCCTTCATCAGCAATCATATCGCCAATACTTTGGATTACGAATTGGAAAAAGTTCATAAATAGAGGTAAGGGTGTGAGGAGGAGACCAGAGCTCGAGCAAAATTACAATTCGGCCTGGTCAAAAACGAGAGCTTATGAATATTTCTGCGGTGGAAACATGCTAGTGCTCGCTAATATTTTGAGGAGCATTTGGGGCGTTTCTTCCCATACCGCGCGACGTCAAATCTCCCCAGATACTGTAATGGCGGCGTCGCGTCCCGTGAGAAAGGCGGTGAATCTCGCGAGAAGACAGACTCCAGATAGCATGATGGGTGCGAGGAGACGAACCCAGGTGGTTCAGAGAGAACATCTTCATCATGAAATAATGGAATTTCATTTGAAAAATTTTCTACAGAGACACCTACATTTCCTAAGTTTCAACTGCAAAACTGCATCGCTAAATGATTACCATAATGGTGATAATGATAATGGTATAGTGATGATGATAGTGTCAGTTATAGTAATGGTGATGGTGACAGTGGTAGTAAAAGTGATGGTCGTAGTGGTAGTGATAGTGACAAATTCCTGGTAAGTGGCTATTCATACCCAGGCGTACTCTCCTCTGTCTTTGTTGTGACTCTCAATCTTTTCACGGTCCCACTCACCTACCGAGACGACGGCGTGAAATGAAGGCACTTGCAGTAACAGCGCGGAGGCACAACGACAGTTTCGCACAGTGACAAAGATGCCCGGCTAGCGAATGCCGCGAAAGCGACGGCGCGACACCCCCTGCCTATCAGCGGTGGTCCTCAAAGTGTTAAAGTAATTTGTGGGGCACTGTGTCTGTACTGGCTGAAAACATGACAAGCTAATACCTGCGTTTGTCATCCTGTGAGCGGCGCCAAAAATCGATGCGTATCATTTCCACAGCCCCTACTTCATTTTTCAATCAGCAAAGCACTAGCTTATGAAGTGCTCAAATATCTTCCTTTCCTACAAAAATGAAATTTTTGGAAAGGAGAGATTTTGGACAAAATATCGAGATTTATGAAAGTGTGCATGAACTATTATCAAATCTGTGCACACAGGAAGTGCAGTTTATGTCGGTTTACGTATCCCATGAGGAGGTGAAAAAAAGCGTTTATTCTCCAGACTCCATTCATAGACGTGAATTCGCCTGCTGCAAAGAGAAGTAAGCTGAACGATGACATGCTGTTGCTGTGCGAGTTACCTTTTTTTGTGATCGAGATGATCGTAGCAAAGATGTCTCTAGCAGAAACAATGACATTCAGACATTGCTCCAAGCTGTTACGAAACGTTCGTTCTTTTTTCGTTCATTATTTAAAAGGCAAACTCAGCGAAGTAGAACACTAGCTGCTGAACAAATCAAAGTTTCGAAGAGCTTGGTATAGATAATGCGATGTGAATGTGTTTTTCATTTGAATGAACATCTTTAAGGTGATTACACATTTTGCTCGTACAAGAACTCGTTGGGCACTTTGATGTATCAAGTCGGTATCCTCTCGGATATCCGTGTTATAGCCCAAAAACGAATCACGATTATTAGTGTCGCTAACAAGAGCTAACTAACGTCTCGTAAAGATCCTCAAAAGGTCCCAAAAAATATTGTCTGAAATCAATGGATGCGCAGATTTTATGGAGCGCTTCTAAGGCAGCTATATAGAGCATGATTCGATTTGAGGAAAAAAACCTTCCTGTTTTTTTATGAGCAAACTGCGCCATCAAGTGCCAGTGATACTGAAAAATTTAATTTAGGCAAAATGAAGATACCAATCATTAAGAGTTTCGTCTTTAGACTATTGACAGGTATTGGAATGTACAAAAATCGCTGAAGATCAGCGTTGCAGAAATGCATAGACTGTTTCCTCATCTTAATCCCGACCAGAAACAATTCATAAGTATTTTCCATATAAGAAAGGAGGTCAGTTGACATTTCACTGTGTCTCTCTGTTCTCTGTACTTATGAACAAAATATAAACTAATGATGAAAAGTGTTGCTTCTACTAATTAGCAATTTGCGTTATCGATTCGTTCATAGGAGAATTTTCAGCGCGTCTTTGCCATACGCATTGCATAGAATGTAAAACGAAATGTGTCCAAAAATTGTTTGACCCTTTTGAGACAGTGTATTACAAAAAGGTACACGATTTCCTGCCTATCTCGTTGGAAAAAAAGTATTTCCTTCTACTTCTAATGCTATTCAAAAAGCTTGGATCTTGGCAATTTAAATAATGTGCTTGATTTTTGCTAAAGTCTTTCTTACCGGCGTGTAGGAGCAAAGACAATACAATGATCCACACTCGATCTGCTTTGCTTTCTCAATTTAGAACTATGGATGGCTTTTTGCTACACGTTTGGTAGCCTTCGAAAGTCAAAATCTCTATAAATCCGAAACAATGTTCATTTTTTGGTCTATGTATAGCCTTATAAGAGGTAAGAGAAGATTACGTTCCACCATCGGACTCGCCTTCGCAGATTTGAGATATACACTCACCAAAGATATATGCACACGTCGCGAAAACCGTAGAGTATCGCATCAAGACAAAAAACCTAGGGTTTATCCCAGAACGGAGACTAAAACCTAGTTACATAACGAAAACATGCGACGCTGGTAAATCACGCTACTCGATCGATAGACTGCTGTGCCTTAAGGGCAAGTAGCTTGACTAGGTTTCAGTAGTTGAATATGAAATAATAAAAGCAGCGTTTTATGAAACATGTTTGAAGTGATTAAGATATATTTATTCCTAAATTTGAAGCACCCTATCCTAGAAGGTGCTATTTAATGACTGAAGAGATCGACTTTTGCCTCTTTGAGGCAACAGTTATCTCTTATTATCTGGCAAGCCTGCGTCTTGACACTGGAACGACTTCGTTAATACGTGTACTGCTCTCCATTGGCTTCGCGGCTTTAATGACTCCACTTTGTTTGAAGCCGTTTTATTTTGTTGACTCAATCTGCATCATATGGACATTATAATGTTCATAGTTCTCCAGACCTATCAAGATCACGTGTGCACGTTTCGATACATACATCAATTTATATGACTGAACTTCCGCCATTCAAAGTCTTTATTCTGTCTTTTCCAGCCTAAGATTTCTAGTTTCGAAGCAGAGCTAACTATCGAACTGAACAATAGAACAGTGACCTCAAGAAACAAGTTCATCACACTATTGCTAAGCACGTACTACTAAGCAGATACTGAATTTGTGCACATGAAAACTGCGTTTCACAGTGAAAAGCCACGCAGTGATTGGATTTGGTGTAATGTGTTAAAGATTAAAAACACCCGAATTTGATCACTACGCGATAAGGATTCTTCGAATTAGTTATCGGAGAACAAAATGCATGATGAAAACCTTGCATAGGGCTGAAAAACATACATTTGCATACTTTGATAGAACTACTTAATTTGAAGTTTACCAGTTTATTTGCTTATTGACTTTTCGCTAACTTCACATCCGTTAACTCGGTGCCAAAGTAGAGCCGCTTTTATAACAGCTCTCGCGTATCTCTACCCAAGCTGAACATTTTTCAAAAAATGTTTGAAATTACGAAACTTTTGGTCACAGGACACAAGCCTATAAGCTCTGTTGGTAATTCGCTAACAGAGCGATGTCTAAACTTAGAGAAACAAATTCCTGAATAAATGGAGTAAATTTCTCTCTAGAAAGTTACCACGTCTGAAACCGCTCAAGCGCTTTACATCGGAAAATTATAACACTGGAAGTTTGTGAAAAATCAGCTTCGCACTACTAGCGCTGATGTGGTACACCATCGTGCCAAAGCTGTTTATCGCAGTATGCATGGGGTATCGAAACTTATTGATTGAACAGACGCGATGTATGTGCATGCTAGTAGAAAATTTTCATCACCTTCTTTTTAGACAATAAAAGCTTTCTGCATTAGGTGAATCTTGGTGGATGCATTACGCACCACCAGACTTCATCAAGCACAGTGGAAGTGTTTGAAATGCATGTTTGGCCTATACATTGATATTGAAGAGGGTGTTATCTATGTGTCGAGACAGTGACTTATCCTATTAGATAACTCCCGTAATATACCAACTACGGAGTGACACTTTGTTCAGCTATGGACACGAGGTCAACAAACTCAGAATCTGTATTGCATGAGCGTCTCTAACCGCTGCCACCATACACACCGTCTTGTCAACACTGTTGCTTTCTATTCATCATAATTGAAAATTCCAGCAAAGTAAATAGAAGCGGCCTTTATAAATCACTAGTAATTGCAGTTGGGAATGTTGGCTCGGGTGCTTCCAAAAAATCGCCTACTCAACGTGGATTTTGGAGGCGTCCAGCGATTCGATTTCGATATTTTGAAGGACGCATTGATCGTAAGATTGCTTCATATGTACAAATAACCTTCTTCTTATCTGAGTACCAGTGCACTGCTCCGTCTCCACAAAATCATATGAAACTGGTATTGTCGAAAAGCGATCATGGTAGAAGGTACTTTATGTTAATTCAAAAACTCAAACTCTTAGCTTTGTCTACAAAAATAGCATGGATGAGAAAATCTATGCATGCGACTCTCAAGTACGGTGCCGTTTTGTAGCTATCGCTCCACTATTTTTTTTTTAGGAAAACGGCACAGATATGGAAGAGCTGTTTTCTAGCGTAACTAGCCTATCATTTGCGGGCTGTATCGTGAGCTGCTTTGACCTTGAATTGCTGTCAGTGAGTACGAAAAACATAACAGATTTGACTTTTTCGGATAGTCTTATGGAGCACAAACTTGACGGGTAAGCCCAATTGCTGCGTTTACTTCATAATCAGGATAAAAATAATCTACTTCTTTTAGAATCGACGTTGATTCGACCCTGATACAAAACTTCTTTTTCTACAAGAAAAAAGGCCTAATCGGACATCGCGGAAAGACTCTTGCATACTTGAAGTTATTATGGCCGAAACTGGCGAAAGTGACTTTTGTATGATCAGGACAAGAGTGTGTACTCCGAAAGTACGAGATCATATATTGATCAAGTAATAAACTAACTATGTGGTTGACTAGATTACTGACAGAATTGGCCTCATGAAGTTTCAGATCATTGTTAAAGTGCACAGTTACTATGCTTAGATCAAGTCGGTCTAGACTTTTTTCAAACCTCATATTAAACCACGGTGCCAGTAGTATGAACTACGTGTGCAAGTCACCTTCATCCAAAACAAATAGCCGGCCAAAACGAAGCATGTCATCCAGATCAGAATTGCTCTCTTTGGATGGCATAAATCATCTGCCCGCAGTTGATTCTGCTGTCCTACCACCACTTTTGGCCTCATTAATCTCATAGACGGCTTTGAGAATCGTTGAACCTTTTCTCTAATAATGGTGGATCAACAGACTCAAATCACACTGTTCACTAGGCATTTTGAAGATGAAGTTAGTGAACTAGATAAATACAAGGAAAACTACCAACAAAAAGCAGCACAAAGATGCAGAAATATGAGACCTTCAAAAACTTTCCAATCCCAAAACTTTTTGCTGAAGATAATACTAGGGCCTGATGGTTTATAACTATGAGCTTGTCCGAACAAGAATAGTGAGCAGAATATATGCGACGTTTTCGATTGCCACACCATATTCTGCTCTGCTCTGCTTTTTTCTTAGAAATAAGGAACTCGTCAAGAATGTGACGGTAATGTGATCGTGTGAGTGACGTTGCTGCAAAAGGATTTATCACTTGAATACTTGAGTGACCCGTCTTACAGGTAGTCCTATCTGCAGCGTAGATTCCATTCGTTTCTCTTTCGCGCACTTGGCGCCCATGGTGGAGGCCCGCTTCGAGCACAGTATCCTCTCATGAGCTGTGTAAAATTGTCACTGGCAACTAATATTAATGGCCTTCTTTCGACGTGCAAATTTTAAATGAGGAGTAGCTAGACAGGCTGACAGGGCTTCGTATGAATAGACTACATGAGGAATAGATGAATACACGACAAAACGGACGCCTCCGACATTTGGTGACGGAAACGTCTCTACACAATTGAAAGACTCTGATATCTAATCAGAGTATGCCGCTTTTTTTACTATTCGTCTCTTGTAGGGCTACCACATGTTATCTGATGACATGCCAGTATCCGTCTTAAAAGTATCTAAAAGACTGGCGCCTGAAAATAGTGTGCTGAAGGTATAAGTGCTAAGAAGCAACCCTTACGCAGTGTAGATGGGCTCAATTTGTCTATAATGTCCTGTGTAAGCTGAGGTTTGATCGCCTCTAACGCGTTTGTCCCTCACCCGTGTCGTGGACGCGTGGCTTTTGCTGGTACAGTCGTCAATGCGATTACCTGAAGACACGAGATTTGCCTAGGCCTTGCTTAGGTCGTTGCTATCACAGGCAGTCGCTAGCTCTTGTGGATAAGAGACGGATTGTCATCTTGTGGCTCGTCATTAGGAAGATGATAGTAATCATTACTATTCGCCTAGTGTTGAGAGCTGAACTTTCAGGTGATAATGTTGAAATACTTTTAACTCTTTATATCCTTTTACGTTAATGAAACTTTTACTCTGTCGCGCAGTCTGACATTCAGAAACAGCCTCCAGTTATGACTTGGCGGCAGACTTTTCAGAAGTTGAAGCGGTTTAGATTAGGAAGAAATTCCATAAACTGCAACTTGCCAAGCTCATAACGATGACGTTTTTCGAGACACGTCCTCAAAAGTAGTTGAAATGGTTTGATTTTGATATGGTTCAATTGCAAATTTTCTTGCGAACATTTTGATAAAGACAACTTTCATCTACTTGCTCTAAGACAGAGTTGTCATGGAAAGACTGTTCGCTTGCTACTCATGCACGAATGGCGCTTTAAAGTAAAATGCTAGTGAAGTTGCGCGAGATTAATGGAGCTTGAAGGGAGCTTCATCTTCAAGCAAGTGCTGGCAAGTTGCATAACAAAATGTTTGCAAGGAAATGCGCAACTGCATGGTACGAAGGCAATGCAGTTTTGCTGCAAAAATCATATCAAAAGAAAACAGCACGAACTTTGCCATTTCGCTGCAATATCAGCGCTCGTCTTGCAAAACCGATCAGAAAGCGTCATAATAGAGGTGAGGTGAGAGGTATCGGGCGGTTTTACTTTGTCCACCTCACTCCTTTGTCATTGCACTGTCAGGTAACCACTTGAAATTACCAAATTCGAAGTATAAATTACGGAAATTTCAAAAAACTGGCGTTTTTCGAGTGCGGAAGTTGTCATCGTAAAAGTCCTATATAACCAGCACATAAAATATTTTGCATATAAATAACACTGTGAAGACGAACCATTAAAATACAAAGAAAGCGAATAATTTTATTTTGAAAAGATTCGCTTATTTTTTCGTTCCTCCGTTTATTTATTGATATATATTGATAAGAATTTGTTATCTCAATAGTTTTTCCAATCCTTTAACGGCGATTCTTTCTCTTCTTTTTCTGAGATTTTCAAATACAATAGCTTGAACCCCTCTAATTTTCATACCGTGCTCGGTTTCTGAACTTCTTTTTTAGTACGCTGCAACAGCTGATAAAATTAAGTTTTACACTAGGCGCATATCTACCTTAATTTCTTCAAAAAAGGCTTCCTAGAAGTACAGTAATTTTTGTTCACTCAGATTCAAGCTTTCAAACATTTATTGACAGTCCGATGGAGGGTTCTTTTCCAACAGAAGACATTTTTTCAAAAAAGCTCTGCAATAACGGAAGTGATTTCATTATATAGCTACCGTGAACTTTTTCTCTTAACAAGTCAAGAAATCTGAGCATACTTTATATCGCACATACGATTCTGAGAAAAAGACGTACTTCACTTTTGATCAGCAAAAATTGATACAAGGATTACCTATGAGTCAAAATTCTTTCAAGGATTACAGGAGCTATCAATCTGAAGAGAAAAATTCTCAACAAGCTCAGAGATGACGATGTGTGCTTAACTTTTTTTTCTTCAATGTGTTGCATTCTATGAGTGCCTTCCAGACTGTTTTACGAGCTGTATTGTTAACCTTGTGGACTTCTTCATGCAATGCTAAGAAGTGTTAATGATGAGCCGAGTTTATACCATCTAAGTGTAAAAGCAAGAAGTGTCCCGAGTACTCGCAGAAATCTTCGAACTTGTAATGATGAAGCATGAAGTAAAATTTCGTTCAAATTGTATTTCACTCAAGTCGACTTATTGCTTACGTCGTTGTTTCAACAGCGATAAATTCTTCAAACACTTGTGGACAGCTCTTCGAATCGGTGGATACTTTTGTTTCAAAAGCTGCAAAGCGTATTTTGTTTGTGGTCAACTTAGTGGGACTTGTGTGCTCATATCAAATGATACGCACAATAAATTGGTGCTAAGACTTCAGTGATATAGTATTTGTGCGTTGATGAAATAAATTTGTACAGTCTCGCCAACATAAATGCTGTTTCTTTGCAGTTTTTTGAAACAAGCACTGGCGCCTTAATGGTTAGCCATTTTGTGATTCAGTAATGAGTTTCGATAAATTTCTGACTATATATTTTTGTTATGTTGTTCGCTGTATTAGCTTTAGTTTAGGATTTCATTATTTTGCCTACTAGAAATGTTAATTTTTCAGAGCGCTATCGAAACTATCGATAGTAAAGTTAGGATTTTCCTTCACAGTTTGCATAATATGAAAACTTTGCAGAATTTTTCCTCGTCGATAGCGACACTAGCCGAGGTAAATTTTTTGATTAAATACATAAAAATTATTCCGAATTAATGTGACTCGTTTTTATTCTCCTCTTAATCATCAAAGGTGGGCAGGTAGACGTTTCGGTGCTCAATTTTTTTTATCAGAGAATCAGCAAAAGTCGTTCTCTCATTAATTGGATTACGTCTAACAAATGTAAAACTTAGATATATCTGATGTTAGTAAGGTCTACACAGTTGAATTAGCGCATCACTACTTTGTGAAGTTTCTGGCATATGTGACCAACAGCTGGTTGTGTTTTTATTTTAAGTTTGTGCCTTTATTTCGAGTGTTTAATTGACACCACGCTCAAATTTCAATAGATCCTTCCATTATTATTTGAGCCAACATGTCTTGTGGTGTGGTAGGGGCACTTGTGCAGCCCGATACACGTGTCTCGTACTCACAGACTCGTCAGTCAGGCAGAACCCGTCATCTCTCGATTATTTTATCAGTCAGCTATTGGGAGACTGCTCTCTCTTCAAAGAGATGTCGAAAACGAAAGTTTTACACTCTATGTCAAAAAAAATTTTGACCAAACACGGAGCATATCTTTTTTTCAAGTGTTTTATTAAGACCACGCTGAAATGTCAATAGATCTTTTCCGAACCTTTGTCTTTTCCCGTCAACTCTCTTTTCAAATACTAAACACAGTAAGCTCCAATGAAGTGTCCATCAGTTGCGGAAACGTCAATAGGTGTGTTTGACCTGCTCATATTAATAATTCTTAACAATACCGTGATGTCAGAAATACACATACAAGTGAACTGAGTGGTATACACAACATTTGCCCCCTTCCGGATATTGGGCCCGTGTTTCACTCATATCGGCGACGTGTGCAATCACTACACTACCGTGATTACCGTTTTCTATCACTCTTCTTTTGATATAACCTGTTCTGTTATATACTGCGATGAGTGTCCACGTAGCTGAGTTTACTGCCAATATATGCTTGCCAGACGAAACCTAATAAAGGTTGTTTATTGAGAGTTACGAAAATGAAATGGTGGTGTGATAACGAAGTGATGGTCTCGGTGGTGCAAGGATAACACGCTCCACTCGGTGTGAGTGAAGCGCGAGTTCAACTCCCCATTTGAGTCGAGTGCTTTGCATGTAACTCAGCACTCATAGATATGAATAGATATACTACTTAGATACTTGAATCATTGATCACTCCGTCGTAAAAGTTGCAGAACCTATTGCACTCGTTTCGTTATTTCGCAATTGGCAACGACGGTGTGCTTGAATTTGCTGGGGCACTGAGATCGAAGTGGGGAAGATCTTCCATTCTCATTGCCATTGAGTAATCATGGAATGCTGCTCGGGCGGCATTTTTAATCTGAATTCATGACATCCGTACTAAAGCACTATCATGTAAGCGTCATAAGAAGTTTTCAGATACTATGGGTTATGAAGAGCTTTGTTGCTCGCTTGAAAGAGAATGGAGTACTTTCAAAACAGCTGTGATTCTCATAACGAAAGCGCTTTCTGCGACTGATCGATCAACCTTTTGATGAGTGTGTGCTAAGCCGAATCTCATTAATGTTGCTCACAACCAAATGACTGATTATTGATTGCATATTGACTCGTAAGAACATATGCAGTTGCTTTCGTAGTGCTTGATGATACCTGAGGTTGAAGGTTCAAACTGTTCAGAATGGCATTAGCGATTGATATGATAGTGGTTGTTGACTGTTGATAGTGACCATGTATATGAGCAACTAAGAATCCATTATTTTTCATCGTAGTTTCCCAAACAATTCTGATTTTCTTATAAAGGCAATATGTTTTCATCGCTTGACTTCCACAGACCCAAATCTGCGTGTCCACCTGACAAGGGTGGACAGTGTGCTCCTTCTTTTTGCCACCTTCACCCTTTGCTCGAAAATGGTTCCACCTCCACCGCTGCGCCTGTAACCCCCGAGTGGAAATCATAATAAGAAATATAATATAATATATAATAAAAATCGTATCAAAAATGTGAAATGTTAGAAAATTAAGCTTCTTTTGCCGTCATGATTACGTTATAGAAGAATTAACCACCACTCGACATCAAATAGATGACACCAAAAAAACATTAGTGAAGTGTTGTTTCAGAAGATTGGACCAGCAACCTTCTTCTCTATGGACAGCATATGCTTGCTCTTATCTAAGTTTCCTGATTGGAAATTTAAAACTTTTGGTCAATTTATGTGCCCCCTTTTGAGAGATTCGGCCACACAGTGTATAGGAGAGCGGTCTTCAGCGAGACGTGTTGTAGACTATTGTAAATCGTTCACAATCGAACTGTTTACATGGTTTTTTGAACACAATTATGACCTTTTAATTCATTCATTTTCAACAGCGAAAGAAGAGAGATGGCGAAGCACAGAGGAGCATTCCAACATATGGGTGGAATCCGACGAGCAAATTGGGCGTCGACTTCCTCGTTTGTTGACAGACCCAGTTTGCCGATGGTGGAAGGGATGCTGAAAATTCTTTCCAAGTTAGATATGGCGATGCAAAATCGCTGCCCTTGCAATACTATATAGTTCCCTTATTGCTTAGATCTTAATTTGAGCAACCAGAATGCTCCCACCATGAGTCGATAATTAGAATTTGCATTTTTTTCAGCTCGTAAAGGTTTTGAAACAGACGATAATGCGAACTGTTATCCATTCTCCGTGTGATGTTTATTCTATTAAGCATTGTTAGATGAAATGAACATTTTGGCCGATTTACAAGCATGGATCTATGTTTCTGGTCTACTCGAGCTCTATTTCAGTCTGTCCTATCACTTAATGACATTTTTATCGCCTCGCCGTTTCAGTGAAAGGAAAACGTTTGTAATTTACACGATTTTGCACGTGAATATTCCTCGCGGGACAGAGTTTTTTTTTAGACTGTTAGCAATCATTCGATAGCGCAGGATTTAGCGGTGCTAACCTGTGCCTCTCTTTCTGGAAAGAGAGAGAAAATAAAACTGTTTCACATACGCGAGCACGGGTCTTTTGGTTGATCTATGAGGTGGGGGTGGCGCAGCGGGGATGTCGCGGTTTCGACCCGGCCATTGGTCCAGAATGCCCGTGCGAGTCACACGTGATGTGCGATCAAACATCCGACCTTTATAAAAAGATTTTTTTAACACCTATGTGCTTTTCGTGCTTCCAGCTAAACAAATTGAATTGCGCGGCCCGAAGTAAAATGATTTTATTTTCAATTTTACAGCATTATGAGAGGTCTGTTTGGCCACGTATGGCGCCAACTAGAGATTTAGGCGTCCGAATCGTTACTAACGGTGTTTTGAAACTTCTTCTCATGCTATAAGAATACGTTTTCAGTTCTGTGCTATCAAACGGATAAGAACCATAGTTTCAGGAGCTCGAAATTTTTTTGAAAGTTACGAGTGATCAGATATCTCCTTGTAAGGAACGGATTCATGTGAAAGTTGAAATGCGACCTGCTTGGTTTATTCCTCTTAGTGATCTCTACAATACGAACAGGTTATAATCCAGGAACTTATGTAAAAAAACTTACGTATCAGCAATGACTGAGACTTACAATAGGCTGGAAGAAAAGTTTCGAGAAAATGCTTGTAAAATATTTATTTATGCTCTATACCCGAACAAAGACAGAACTGATAGCCAAAGCACACTACTTCGAACTTAAGCACTTCCTGTCACTTCTCCGTCGAAATCTCGATTCAATCTGTGTCTTCGCACTAAGCCAGATTGATGTGCTCACTTGCTACAGTTCATTTGAACCCAACAGCCATTCTTACATCATCAGCAACGTAATTTCCTCGTTTGTTAACTCCATATTGAAATAAGTAGGTAAATTATATATCAATCAACGTGGGAGAAGCATGGCTTCAAATGAGCCCAAAAATGCAGTAAATGGCAGACACCCAAAGAAGTTACAAGCATTTTCTTAGAGCTTTCTCCTCAAGCTATTGGAATGACCTGATCATAACTCAATTGAACCTCTAGTATATATATATATATATAATATATATATATATATATATATATATTTACAAGAGCACATGTGGTGCAGTGGTTAGAGGTGCTCTGCGTCGCACACGAGGTCATGGTTCGATTTCGCGCTCATGGCTCACCAAGCCATCCATCCCTTCGGGGTCGGTAAATTGGGTACCAGACAGGTCTCAGACTTGTCTGAGAGGATAAGCAGCACTGACTCGGTTTAGCGGGAGGCCACCTCGAGTTATTGTAACGGCCCGATATGCACTCAGTCACCTCAAACGAAGTTTAAAAAAATTGATGTTGAATGCATGGCTAATCCCTCAGGGATTGATCAACGCCAAGAGCTTTATCCTTTTATTTTTTATATATGTATTTCGACAGCTCTGAGCTACTACCCATTGTCTTACAACTGAATGTAGTAAGCAACGAATTTAAGAAAACACTAGGTTAACTTTAGTTGAATCATGGTGTATTACTGTATAACATAATTTAATAAAAAAGCACGCTTTGCTTTCGAAATACGAACCTCAAACGAGATTTATGAAAAAAGGAAGACTAAGCCACTTGTGACCTTTGAAGACATTCTTTGGAGACGAAAAGAGGACTCATAAAAACCTGTAGATTCTAGAAGCTATTACAATGAACATTGCTCTGGTTAACATCAAATGAGGTGAAATATGCCTGTTTGAAGTTGAAAGCCTAATTACTTTAGAAAACGCACACAACTGATGTTGCATCAAAAGTATTGAGCCAAACAAGGAGCGCTATAGTAGTATCCACAGGATGCGTGAAAAATTTCGATAATCTTTTCAGATAATTCAAAAATTCGACTTCCTATAAACCTCGGCAGGCACCTTTCTGATGGATTTTTACTTTTTATCGTCGCTGAAAAATTTTAATCTCCAATATGTCATGAAGGCTGATAGAAGGGTGATAAGGCTACTTGTAGTAGGAACAATGCCGATTATCCTTCCTAGAACACCGCGTTCCAATGGAAAAGCCATTTACACACGAAAGTGGTATGTTTCATACAGCAACTGAACATTTTTGTCCTATCTTATCCATAATAATTCATTGCTCAATCTTATTATGTTTCATGTTTCATGTCGATAACTTCTTTTTATTCAATGCCTCAATTTTATTCAATTTTTATTATGTCAAAAATCAAGCATTAATACTTTGTTCCTCAGAAATCAAAAATTACGACAAAAATCTTCCACTTTTGAAATTATTTCGTTCCATGATATTTCCGTCAATTATGCTTTTGATTGAAAATGCCAAACTGGTCATTTGTTTGCCAAAAATGATGCTACACGCTACATCCAGTGCCACCTCATCAATAATTCTCAATAATTTCTTGAATCTTTCGATTCGAGTGTTTCCTTAAGACCTCAGCTCAAATTTCAATACGCCTGATAATCATTTTTTGAGACACCTTGTGACATTAACGTTGTGATTTTGGTATCCTCTCATTCATATAAGCCCCTGAACTCATTTCTAATGCATTGGTTGAAACTCTCAGCGTTGATCGATTTTTGAGGGATGCGTCATACAATCGCCTTCACGACCATCATTTAAGGTGAGTGAAAGCATCTGGCCTTATTATTGAATGCGGCGGCTTATCGATGTATCGATTCAAGTCGCTATCCTCTCAGACAAATCTGACACCAATTCTCCAACCTTGAAGGGTTGGAAGCTCGGTGAGTCTTGAGCGCGTAATCGGACCATCGACGGTATCTGTATTGCAGGACACCCTTGACTACTATGTAGCACGCATTCCTGCGTCACGCTCTTCAGAAACTCATCTTAGAGGATGAAAATTAGAAAACAGCGAACTGCTTGTTGAGCCTTTCGAGACCATGGAACCACGACCACTTCATATCTAACTGGCAACACTGAACTGTCTGCTCCAGCTCCTCTGCGCCTCTATCCCCAGCGTAAGAATCACTGCCCGCCCTCTACTACACTATTTAGGTAAAAAGGCTTGGCGAACAAGGCTTGCTATTGTGTATCAATATGCTAAAAACAACAAGGCTTGCTGTGAATGATAAATGGGAAGGGCTGCTGGTACAATGAAATACAATATCCACGAATCAAGGTCAAACTGATGACGGGTGCTCATGAATGATGAAGATAATTATTGCTGATCGATGTTGGCTGTGTAAGTTGTCGATTGGTAGATAGTTAAGCATTATTGGGCTAGGGTCACCAAAATCCATCTTTGTGAAGAAGCACTCTCTAAATTGATTAATTCACAATTTATCCAGAAATATTCTAGCCTCATGGTAAAATCTCCTCCATGTAGATTTTGATAACTAATTCTACGTTATAGTTGATGTACTTCGAGTTACACTTTGACAGCATCTTTGAAAGAACGTCCTGCGTGGCGCGTCTGCTTTGCATAAATATAATTAGTGGCACTGAAAATCTTTTGGCTTCTGTTACGCTGATGTAAATGAGTCGAATGACCTGCTCATTTGTTATTCCTCATTCTAGACTGTTTTTCTGAAAGTCTATCACTTCGTGCTAACTTCGTTATAGGTACGATATATATGAGGGACGAGCAAACTAATTATAAAACAATAGCACATTAGATTATCTCTTGAGCTATCCTTGTTCCAAAACTATTAGGAGATTAGTATTACTCCTTTAGCTATCAGTGGCTGGCGTTTGGTGATTTCTCCTTCCTCAGAGCCTAAGCGACGTACTATATCAAACCATATCAAATGAATCAGTCGGTACTTCCTATATGTGGTGGCAATCTAATGGGGCTAATTTTTTCGCCTATTACATGAAGCTCAACGTTCACCTACCTAAACAAAAGAAGACATTGATGTCCACCTACACACTATGAAAAATGAACTCGCAGAACCCAATATGAGATGGCACATCATTTGCTATATTCGAACACTCTTCCATTCTGCTTATTCGTGGACTTTCAAAGTTTATTCAAGAGACCTCAAGAATTTCCACGTCGATGTCTTTAACTAGTGTTCTAGAACTTTCACCACCATCTCAAAGTCGTCTCTGCCATTTCTTCCTGTCCTAAGCAATTTTCTTGATTTTTCACCACAGGTTCATAGATTTGAGTAAGACATCTTGCTATATGATTTCATTATTGTATAAGCAAAGTTTTTTTGTCTTCTAAATATAGTACATAGTTGACATTGAAGTTCAGAAGGGGAAATATGGCAAGTTCACGGATGCGACTGTGCTGTTGATTCAGGTCATTGAACAGTTGTGCATGTAGATTTCCTTTCGTTTCGTACGAATTACAAGTACAGAATGCATTTATAATGGTTAGATGAAGTATATTCAAAGCATTTTGATACTATTAATGATGGATGCTTGAATATAAAACTAACTTGTTCTCTATGATTGTAGGCGCTTCCATTAGTTGTGATGCTTATCAACACAACAATCAGTTTAATACACCGTTCGAATTTCCACGGACGATAAAAGCTGCTCCTCATTCAAGTTAAGGACTTTCTTCAAAAAATGCTTCATCAGGCTAGGAGCATGCTCTTTGTGCAGATTTTGCTGAAACACTAGCAGCTTTGCTGTCATAATTTGCCACGCTTCATGTGGTTAGACAAAGTTAGCGGTATTGTTTCAAATCAACAAGTCGAGCGACGTTGTATTGAGAAATGCCCCTCTTCGCCCAGTTAAATTTCCTTCTACTTATAGCTGGACATCTAATCAAGTGCTAAACAATTTCTTTCTTACTACAGACGGTTCATTGCTTTGCTTCTGCGGCTACTTCAAATATTAACCTACTACAAATGTTAATATTACAAATATTACCCTTCTACCTAATAATATTACCAATGGATCTGTAACCATATATGATCTAACGAATGTAGAATCGTTAAGCTGATATATTTTATTTTCATATGACTAATGATATTTCTTTGTGCTAGACATGCTTATGTAGATGCCACAATTAAATTCTTGATTCCTTTTACTGAAAAACTACTAACACATATAACGAAGAGTGCTTCTAGTACCTTGAGCGCTCGACCATTTCTTAGGATAAACAAGCCCTTACTCGTTTCTCCTGAACCTCAGCTCAGGAGCTCGTATACGGAGAAGCTAGCCTACTGTGGGATATGATCACAAGTGTTTGGGTTATAACCGCAAACCTTCCTCATCTAAGATAGCCTCTGCAGTTGGTTGTTTCCCTTCTCTTGTCCTATCCTTGAAGCTTTTCTCATCCGAAGTAGCATCTGCAAATGCTTACTTGTTGGTACTTTCCTTACTTTCACATTCTTCTTCATCAAACGCAACATTGCAACTAGTATTGTTGTCCCTCAGTTTCTTTGACCTCATGATTGATGGCTTTTCCTCCTTGTCTGTCATCTTAATATAACCTGCATTTTGATCTAGTTTCCTCATCATCTCCAGTCGCATTCTTGGAAGTGCTGGTTTCTTCAGCGCAGATATACGCGCTTTTTTTGCTGCCACGTCATCGGCTTCATTTCTAAGAGTTTTACATGCGAAGGGACTCTCCAGTTGCTCCATTTTTCTCGAGTTGCTCGGCAATGAGATTTGCAGACGGCATGCTAGTGAAAATCGTCGAGAAGAGGTGAACCATAATCATTGCCACCAATCCTCCAATTATTCCACATTTCCTTTGGTGATCAACATTACATCACGAACAAGTTAGACATCGCGTAGACTCAGCAGGCTTTCCCTCTCATCCACCAATTTAGTCGAAATGCAGTGTGAGCAGAAAGTTTCAGTGATTCTGTATTTTATTGATTACGGCACTGAGTCAATACTCCCCTTGTTAACGCCTATGATTTTATTGAATTCTTCGTTTAGTTTTGATCTACAAGCGTTTTTGATTATTTGCCTATTTCTGATCATGTGCTAAAGTTATGGGCTATAAAAATAAACGTATCGCAGCAGAAGAGTTGCACAAGACACAAGTGAAAACTGCCGACATCGTCAAAGTCGACTGGTTTCAAAACCATCAAGTGGTTATAGGAACGCCTCCAAAGAAGTCGTGAAACCGCATCGGCTACTTCGGAAAACATCTAGAAGATCCGCTGGCAATTTTAACCAAATCCGGAGCTTTTGATGCGCAAAATGGCTTAGATCGAAATCAGAGAGGGGAGCTTTCTATACATTGTTAAAACAAGCTGAAGTTGCGCACTTACAAGATCTCTAGTGTTTACTTTTTGGAGAAAAAACATGAAAGAAAGCGGCTCCCAAAGCTTAGTCTAATATTTTACTTGATAGCCGTTGCTCGTTTGTCGAAGGTGCTTTACACAAAAAAAATATTCAAGATCGAACCAGTCCAAAATCTCTAAAATCGACGTTATCCTCTTAAGAATAATCATCAGAAGTCCTCAACAACAAGAACCATGGATCCCCGTCATTATCTGGCCTCTGCTATGGCCTCGCTCGCATTTGGCTCACGGGAAAGACGCAGTTGGCCTTCATCGACGAACAGGTCAAAATCAGCTCTGCCAACTATCAGCAGCAAGTTTTAGGGATGTATTGGGGCTTTAAAGCACTCAACACTATGACGGAAACCAAATTTACGTTTCAGCAGGACTGAGTATCTGCGTATTCGGCCTGCTCAACAACTGTCGTCTATCACGAGTTGCTTCCGAGCCTTCGTGGCAAGGACCTTTGTTCGTCAAACTCGCCAGGTTGTAGCGCAATGGATTACTCCGTGTGGTTGATACTGGAAGGAAAAGATTTCAGCCACTCGCTGCACTAGCGTCGAAGCACTAAAACTGCTTTGACAAGGTCTTGGGACGAAATTACTGTGGAAAAGTGTGCGAGCATCGTTGGGAACTCTTTAAAGCAACTTCATAAACGTATAGAGGCTAAACGAGTCAATTCCTCAGATTTAGCACGAACTTTTCTGTTTATCGTTATGTCTGTTGATCTACGCGAGGTTGGTTAAGTAGTCGTAGTAATTCGGCTGACGTTTCGGAGTCGTCCCTTTTTCAGAGCCTGGGCCTATGTAGTATTAGTCTATTTGAATAATTCGGAGGATCTTCTTTATATGCCGCCTAGATCAGGTTAAAAAATCAAACAAACAAAGTACGCGAGATCTCGTAGTGTGATGGGTTGACCAGCCGATGTCGTCAGAATTGTGACAGTCACATCAAAATCCTTGTTGTTCTGTATTTGTGCTTTAAGTAAACCTAAAGGTTTCCTTTTATCCATTTTAGATCTGCCATCAAGATGTTGTTTTATGCGAATGAAAGGTGGACTACTCGTTTTGCCTATGTATTCCTCCCCGCATGTTTTGAATGTCACCATATAAAGTGTCCCCGATCTCATACAATCCCCCTCCTCTCCGTTAGGGCAGATTATACAGTTTTGGTGCTGCACAATCGATCGTAAGTGTAGACTTATCGGGCTCAATTTATCTGGTAACATGTGAGACATGCGTGGAAGATTATATAGGCTAAACGGGTCGACCACTTTTATCCCCATAAAAGAACATCTAGATAGCAAATTTAGAACCGATGAAAGCAAACCTATAGGTTTACATGGGGCGTAGAACCACAATAATCAAGACTTTGATGTGACTCTCACGATCCTGGCGCGGGAATCAAAGACATCCACGCGCAAAATTCTTGAGGCATTTTGGCTAAACGCCAAAACTCTGAAATGAACCGGAACGACGAGTGGGTCACCATCATACGAGAGCTCGCCCCCTTTCTTCGCTTGATCTTTTAACGTGACCGAGGCACCAAATAAAATTCTCCGCTTCATTCAAATAGACTAGTACTTAATGCGCCCAGGCTCTTAAGAAGGTGGGGCGCCGAAACGTCAGCCGAATTACTACGACTATTTTACCAACCTCATGTCAGCTGATCAATATAAGTTTTCGCAATTTTCTAATATCAATTAACTCTGCCGAGGTTTATAGGAAGTCGAATTTTTGAATTATCTGAAAAGATTATCGAATTTTTCACGCATCCTGTGGATACTACTATAGCGCTCCTTGTTTGGCTCAATACTTTTGATGCAACATCAGTTGTGTGCGTTTTCTAAAGTAATTAGGCTTTCAACTTCAAACAGGCATATTTCACCTCATTTGATGTTAACCAGAGCAATGTTCATTGTAATAGCTTCTAGAATCTACAGGTTTTTATGAGTCCTCTTTTCGTCTCCAAAGAATGTCTTCAAAGGTCACAAGTGGCTTAGTCTTCCTTTTTTCATAAATCTCGTTTGAGGTTCGTATTTCGAAAGCAAAGCGGACTTTTTTATTAAATTATGTTATACAGTAATACACCATGATTCAACTAAAGTTAACCTAGTGTTTTCTTAAATTCGTTGCTTACTACATTCAGTTGTAAGACAATGGGTAGTAGCTCAGAGCTGTCGAAATACATATATAAAAAATAAAAGGATAAAGCTCTTGGCGTTGATCAATCCCTGAGGGATTAGCCATGCATTCAACATCAATTTTTTTAAACTTCGTTTGAGGTGACTGAGTGCATATCGGGCCGTTACAATAACTCGAGGTGGCCTCCCGCTAAACCGAGTCAGTGCTGCTTATCCTCTCAGACAAGTCTGAGACCTGTCTGGTACCCAATTTACCGACCCCGGAGGGATGGATGGCTTGGTGAGCCATGAGCGCGAAATCGAACCATGACCTCGTGTGCGACGCAGAGCACCTCTAACCACTGCACCACATGTGCTCTTGTAAATATATATATATATATATATATATATATATATATATATATATATACTAGAGGTTCAATTGAGTTATGATCAGGTCATTCCAATAGCTTGAGGAGAAAGCTCTAAGAAAATGCTTGTAACTTCTTTGGGTGTCTGCCATTTACTGCATTTTTGGGCTCATTTGAAGCCATGCTTCTCCCACGTTGATTGATATATAATTTACCTACTTATTTCAATATGGAGTTAACAAACGAGGAAATTACGTTGCTGATGATGTAAGAATGGCTGTTGGGTTCAAATGAACTGTAGCAAGTGAGCACATCAATCTGGCTTAGTGCGAAGACACAGTTTGAATCGAGATTTCGACGGAGAAGTGACAGGAAGTGCTTAAGTTCGAAGTAGTGTGCTTTGGCTATCAGTTCTGTCTTTGTTCGGGTATAGAGCATAAATAAATATTTTACAAGCATTTCCTCGAAACTTTTCTTCCAGCCTATTGTAAGTCTCAGTCATTGCTGATACGTAAGTTTTTTTACATAAGTTCCTGGATTATAACCTGTTCGTATTGTAGAGATCACTAAGAGGAATAAACCAAGCAGGTCGCATTTCAACTTTCACATGAATCCGTTCCTTACAAGGAGATATCTGATCACTCGTAACTTTCAAAAAAATTTTGAGCTCCTGAAACTATGGTTCTTATCCGTTTGATAGCACAGAACTGAAAACGTATTCTTATAGCATGAGAAGAAGTTTCAAAACACCGTTAGTAACGATTCGGACGCCTAAATCTCTAGTTGGCGCCATACGTGGCCAAACAGACCTCTCATAATGCTGTAAAATTGAAAATAAAATCATTTTACTTCGGGCCGCGCAATTCAATTTGTTTAGCTGGAAGCACGAAAAGCACATAGGTGTTAAAAAAATCTTTTTATAAAGGTCGGATGTTTGATCGCACATCACGTGTGACTCGCACGGGCATTCTGGACCAATGGCCGGGTCGAAACCGCGACATCCCCGCTGCGCCACCCCCACCTCATAGATCAACCAAAAGACCCGTGCTCGCGTATGTGAAACAGTTTTATTTTCTCTCTCTTTCCAGAAAAGAGGCACAGGTTAGCACCGCTAAATCCTGCGCTATCGAATGATTGCTAACAGTCTAAAAAAAAACTCTGTCCCGCGAGGAATATTCACGTGCAAAATCGTGTAAATTACAAACGTTTTCCTTTCACTGAAACGGCGAGGCGATAAAAATGTCATTAAGTGATAGGACAGACTGAAATAGAGCTCGAGTAGACCAGAAACATAGATCCATGCTTGTAAATCGGCCAAAATGTTCATTTCATCTAACAATGCTTAATAGAATAAACATCACACGGAGAATGGATAACAGTTCGCATTATCGTCTGTTTCAAAACCTTTACGAGCTGAAAAAAATGCAAATTCTAATTATCGACTCATGGTGGGAGCATTCTGGTTGCTCAAATTAAGATCTAAGCAATAAGGGAACTATATAGTATTGCAAGGGCAGCGATTTTGCATCGCCATATCTAACTTGGAAAGAATTTTCAGCATCCCTTCCACCATCGGCAAACTGGGTCTGTCAACAAACGAGGAAGTCGACGCCCAATTTGCTCGTCGGATTCCACCCATATGTTGGAATGCTCCTCTGTGCTTCGCCATCTCTCTTCTTTCGCTGTTGAAAATGAATGAATTAAAAGGTCATAATTGTGTTCAAAAAACCATGTAAACAGTTCGATTGTGAACGATTTACAATAGTCTACAACACGTCTCGCTGAAGACCGCTCTCCTATACACTGTGTGGCCGAATCTCTCAAAAGGGGGCACATAAATTGACCAAAAGTTTTAAATTTCCAATCAGGAAACTTAGATAAGAGCAAGCATATGCTGTCCATAGAGAAGAAGGTTGCTGGTCCAATCTTCTGAAACAACACTTCACTAATGTTTTTTTGGTGTCATCTATTTGATGTCGAGTGGTGGTTAATTCTTCTATAACGTAATCATGACGGCAAAAGAAGCTTAATTTTCTAACATTTCACATTTTTGATACGATTTTTATTATATATTATATTATATTTCTTATTATGATTTCCACTCGGGGGTTACAGGCGCAGCGGTGGAGGTGGAACCATTTTCGAGCAAAGGGTGAAGGTGGCAAAAAGAAGGAGCACACTGTCCACCCTTGTCAGGTGGACACGCAGATTTGGGTCTGTGGAAGTCAAGCGATGAAAACATATTGCCTTTATAAGAAAATCAGAATTGTTTGGGAAACTACGATGAAAAATAATGGATTCTTAGTTGCTCATATACATGGTCACTATCAACAGTCAACAACCACTATCATATCAATCGCTAATGCCATTCTGAACAGTTTGAACCTTCAACCTCAGGTATCATCAAGCACTACGAAAGCAACTGCATATGTTCTTACGAGTCAATATGCAATCAATAATCAGTC
Source organism: Parelaphostrongylus tenuis (assembly GCA_019055375.1). Lineage (NCBI taxonomy): Eukaryota > Metazoa > Nematoda > Chromadorea > Rhabditida > Metastrongylidae > Parelaphostrongylus > Parelaphostrongylus tenuis. Next base: position 24,428 of record JAHQIW010006147.1, read on the forward strand.
ATTTGGTTGTGAGCAACATTAATGAGATTCGGCTTAGCACACACTCATCAAAAGGTTGATCGATCAGTCGCAGAAAGCGCTTTCGTTATGAGAATCACAGCTGTTTTGAAAGTACTCCATTCTCTTTCAAGCGAGCAACAAAGCTCTTCATAACCCATAGTATCTGAAAACTTCTTATGACGCTTACATGATAGTGCTTTAGTACGGATGTCATGAATTCAGATTAAAAATGCCGCCCGAGCAGCATTCCATGATTACTCAATGGCAATGAGAATGGAAGATCTTCCCCACTTCGATCTCAGTGCCCCAGCAAATTCAAGCACACCGTCGTTGCCAATTGCGAAATAACGAAACGAGTGCAATAGGTTCTGCAACTTTTACGACGGAGTGATCAATGATTCAAGTATCTAAGTAGTATATCTATTCATATCTATGAGTGCTGAGTTACATGCAAAGCACTCGACTCAAATGGGGAGTTGAACTCGCGCTTCACTCACACCGAGTGGAGCGTGTTATCCTTGCACCACCGAGACCATCACTTCGTTATCACACCACCATTTCATTTTCGTAACTCTCAATAAACAACATTTATTAGGCTTCGTCTGGCAAGCATATATTGGCAGTAAACTCAGCTACGTGGACACTCATCGCAGTATATAACAGAACAGGTTATATCAAAAGAAGAGTGATAGAAAACGGTAATCACGGTAGTGTAGTGATTGCACACGTCGCCGATATGAGTGAAACACGGGCCCAATATCCGGAAGGGGGCAAATGTTGTGTATACCACTCAGTTCACTTGTATGTGTATTTCTGACATCACGGTATTGTTAAGAATTATTAATATGAGCAGGTCAAACACACCTATTGACGTTTCCGCAACTGATGGACACTTCATTGGAGCTTACTGTGTTTAGTATTTGAAAAGAGAGTTGACGGGAAAAGACAAAGGTTCGGAAAAGATCTATTGACATTTCAGCGTGGTCTTAATAAAACACTTGAAAAAAAGATATGCTCCGTGTTTGGTCAAAATTTTTTTTGACATAGAGTGTAAAACTTTCGTTTTCGACATCTCTTTGAAGAGAGAGCAGTCTCCCAATAGCTGACTGATAAAATAATCGAGAGCTGACGGGTTCTGCCTGACTGACGAGTCTGTGAGTACGAGACACGTGTATCGGGCTGCACAAGTGCCCCTACCACACCACAAGACATGTTGGCTCAAATAATAATGGAAGGATCTATTGAAATTTGAGCGTGGTGTCAATTAAACACTCGAAATAAAGGCACAAACTTAAAATAAAAACACAACCAGCTGTTGGTCACATATGCCAGAAACTTCACAAAGTAGTGATGCGCTAATTCAACTGTGTAGACCTTACTAACATCAGATATATCTAAGTTTTACATTTGTTAGACGTAATCCAATTAATGAGAGAACGACTTTTGCTGATTCTCTGATAAAAAAAATTGAGCACCGAAACGTCTACCTGCCCACCTTTGATGATTAAGAGGAGAATAAAAACGAGTCACATTAATTCGGAATAATTTTTATGTATTTAATCAAAAAATTTACCTCGGCTAGTGTCGCTATCGACGAGGAAAAATTCTGCAAAGTTTTCATATTATGCAAACTGTGAAGGAAAATCCTAACTTTACTATCGATAGTTTCGATAGCGCTCTGAAAAATTAACATTTCTAGTAGGCAAAATAATGAAATCCTAAACTAAAGCTAATACAGCGAACAACATAACAAAAATATATAGTCAGAAATTTATCGAAACTCATTACTGAATCACAAAATGGCTAACCATTAAGGCGCCAGTGCTTGTTTCAAAAAACTGCAAAGAAACAGCATTTATGTTGGCGAGACTGTACAAATTTATTTCATCAACGCACAAATACTATATCACTGAAGTCTTAGCACCAATTTATTGTGCGTATCATTTGATATGAGCACACAAGTCCCACTAAGTTGACCACAAACAAAATACGCTTTGCAGCTTTTGAAACAAAAGTATCCACCGATTCGAAGAGCTGTCCACAAGTGTTTGAAGAATTTATCGCTGTTGAAACAACGACGTAAGCAATAAGTCGACTTGAGTGAAATACAATTTGAACGAAATTTTACTTCATGCTTCATCATTACAAGTTCGAAGATTTCTGCGAGTACTCGGGACACTTCTTGCTTTTACACTTAGATGGTATAAACTCGGCTCATCATTAACACTTCTTAGCATTGCATGAAGAAGTCCACAAGGTTAACAATACAGCTCGTAAAACAGTCTGGAAGGCACTCATAGAATGCAACACATTGAAGAAAAAAAAGTTAAGCACACATCGTCATCTCTGAGCTTGTTGAGAATTTTTCTCTTCAGATTGATAGCTCCTGTAATCCTTGAAAGAATTTTGACTCATAGGTAATCCTTGTATCAATTTTTGCTGATCAAAAGTGAAGTACGTCTTTTTCTCAGAATCGTATGTGCGATATAAAGTATGCTCAGATTTCTTGACTTGTTAAGAGAAAAAGTTCACGGTAGCTATATAATGAAATCACTTCCGTTATTGCAGAGCTTTTTTGAAAAAATGTCTTCTGTTGGAAAAGAACCCTCCATCGGACTGTCAATAAATGTTTGAAAGCTTGAATCTGAGTGAACAAAAATTACTGTACTTCTAGGAAGCCTTTTTTGAAGAAATTAAGGTAGATATGCGCCTAGTGTAAAACTTAATTTTATCAGCTGTTGCAGCGTACTAAAAAAGAAGTTCAGAAACCGAGCACGGTATGAAAATTAGAGGGGTTCAAGCTATTGTATTTGAAAATCTCAGAAAAAGAAGAGAAAGAATCGCCGTTAAAGGATTGGAAAAACTATTGAGATAACAAATTCTTATCAATATATATCAATAAATAAACGGAGGAACGAAAAAATAAGCGAATCTTTTCAAAATAAAATTATTCGCTTTCTTTGTATTTTAATGGTTCGTCTTCACAGTGTTATTTATATGCAAAATATTTTATGTGCTGGTTATATAGGACTTTTACGATGACAACTTCCGCACTCGAAAAACGCCAGTTTTTTGAAATTTCCGTAATTTATACTTCGAATTTGGTAATTTCAAGTGGTTACCTGACAGTGCAATGACAAAGGAGTGAGGTGGACAAAGTAAAACCGCCCGATACCTCTCACCTCACCTCTATTATGACGCTTTCTGATCGGTTTTGCAAGACGAGCGCTGATATTGCAGCGAAATGGCAAAGTTCGTGCTGTTTTCTTTTGATATGATTTTTGCAGCAAAACTGCATTGCCTTCGTACCATGCAGTTGCGCATTTCCTTGCAAACATTTTGTTATGCAACTTGCCAGCACTTGCTTGAAGATGAAGCTCCCTTCAAGCTCCATTAATCTCGCGCAACTTCACTAGCATTTTACTTTAAAGCGCCATTCGTGCATGAGTAGCAAGCGAACAGTCTTTCCATGACAACTCTGTCTTAGAGCAAGTAGATGAAAGTTGTCTTTATCAAAATGTTCGCAAGAAAATTTGCAATTGAACCATATCAAAATCAAACCATTTCAACTACTTTTGAGGACGTGTCTCGAAAAACGTCATCGTTATGAGCTTGGCAAGTTGCAGTTTATGGAATTTCTTCCTAATCTAAACCGCTTCAACTTCTGAAAAGTCTGCCGCCAAGTCATAACTGGAGGCTGTTTCTGAATGTCAGACTGCGCGACAGAGTAAAAGTTTCATTAACGTAAAAGGATATAAAGAGTTAAAAGTATTTCAACATTATCACCTGAAAGTTCAGCTCTCAACACTAGGCGAATAGTAATGATTACTATCATCTTCCTAATGACGAGCCACAAGATGACAATCCGTCTCTTATCCACAAGAGCTAGCGACTGCCTGTGATAGCAACGACCTAAGCAAGGCCTAGGCAAATCTCGTGTCTTCAGGTAATCGCATTGACGACTGTACCAGCAAAAGCCACGCGTCCACGACACGGGTGAGGGACAAACGCGTTAGAGGCGATCAAACCTCAGCTTACACAGGACATTATAGACAAATTGAGCCCATCTACACTGCGTAAGGGTTGCTTCTTAGCACTTATACCTTCAGCACACTATTTTCAGGCGCCAGTCTTTTAGATACTTTTAAGACGGATACTGGCATGTCATCAGATAACATGTGGTAGCCCTACAAGAGACGAATAGTAAAAAAAGCGGCATACTCTGATTAGATATCAGAGTCTTTCAATTGTGTAGAGACGTTTCCGTCACCAAATGTCGGAGGCGTCCGTTTTGTCGTGTATTCATCTATTCCTCATGTAGTCTATTCATACGAAGCCCTGTCAGCCTGTCTAGCTACTCCTCATTTAAAATTTGCACGTCGAAAGAAGGCCATTAATATTAGTTGCCAGTGACAATTTTACACAGCTCATGAGAGGATACTGTGCTCGAAGCGGGCCTCCACCATGGGCGCCAAGTGCGCGAAAGAGAAACGAATGGAATCTACGCTGCAGATAGGACTACCTGTAAGACGGGTCACTCAAGTATTCAAGTGATAAATCCTTTTGCAGCAACGTCACTCACACGATCACATTACCGTCACATTCTTGACGAGTTCCTTATTTCTAAGAAAAAAGCAGAGCAGAGCAGAATATGGTGTGGCAATCGAAAACGTCGCATATATTCTGCTCACTATTCTTGTTCGGACAAGCTCATAGTTATAAACCATCAGGCCCTAGTATTATCTTCAGCAAAAAGTTTTGGGATTGGAAAGTTTTTGAAGGTCTCATATTTCTGCATCTTTGTGCTGCTTTTTGTTGGTAGTTTTCCTTGTATTTATCTAGTTCACTAACTTCATCTTCAAAATGCCTAGTGAACAGTGTGATTTGAGTCTGTTGATCCACCATTATTAGAGAAAAGGTTCAACGATTCTCAAAGCCGTCTATGAGATTAATGAGGCCAAAAGTGGTGGTAGGACAGCAGAATCAACTGCGGGCAGATGATTTATGCCATCCAAAGAGAGCAATTCTGATCTGGATGACATGCTTCGTTTTGGCCGGCTATTTGTTTTGGATGAAGGTGACTTGCACACGTAGTTCATACTACTGGCACCGTGGTTTAATATGAGGTTTGAAAAAAGTCTAGACCGACTTGATCTAAGCATAGTAACTGTGCACTTTAACAATGATCTGAAACTTCATGAGGCCAATTCTGTCAGTAATCTAGTCAACCACATAGTTAGTTTATTACTTGATCAATATATGATCTCGTACTTTCGGAGTACACACTCTTGTCCTGATCATACAAAAGTCACTTTCGCCAGTTTCGGCCATAATAACTTCAAGTATGCAAGAGTCTTTCCGCGATGTCCGATTAGGCCTTTTTTCTTGTAGAAAAAGAAGTTTTGTATCAGGGTCGAATCAACGTCGATTCTAAAAGAAGTAGATTATTTTTATCCTGATTATGAAGTAAACGCAGCAATTGGGCTTACCCGTCAAGTTTGTGCTCCATAAGACTATCCGAAAAAGTCAAATCTGTTATGTTTTTCGTACTCACTGACAGCAATTCAAGGTCAAAGCAGCTCACGATACAGCCCGCAAATGATAGGCTAGTTACGCTAGAAAACAGCTCTTCCATATCTGTGCCGTTTTCCTAAAAAAAAAATAGTGGAGCGATAGCTACAAAACGGCACCGTACTTGAGAGTCGCATGCATAGATTTTCTCATCCATGCTATTTTTGTAGACAAAGCTAAGAGTTTGAGTTTTTGAATTAACATAAAGTACCTTCTACCATGATCGCTTTTCGACAATACCAGTTTCATATGATTTTGTGGAGACGGAGCAGTGCACTGGTACTCAGATAAGAAGAAGGTTATTTGTACATATGAAGCAATCTTACGATCAATGCGTCCTTCAAAATATCGAAATCGAATCGCTGGACGCCTCCAAAATCCACGTTGAGTAGGCGATTTTTTGGAAGCACCCGAGCCAACATTCCCAACTGCAATTACTAGTGATTTATAAAGGCCGCTTCTATTTACTTTGCTGGAATTTTCAATTATGATGAATAGAAAGCAACAGTGTTGACAAGACGGTGTGTATGGTGGCAGCGGTTAGAGACGCTCATGCAATACAGATTCTGAGTTTGTTGACCTCGTGTCCATAGCTGAACAAAGTGTCACTCCGTAGTTGGTATATTACGGGAGTTATCTAATAGGATAAGTCACTGTCTCGACACATAGATAACACCCTCTTCAATATCAATGTATAGGCCAAACATGCATTTCAAACACTTCCACTGTGCTTGATGAAGTCTGGTGGTGCGTAATGCATCCACCAAGATTCACCTAATGCAGAAAGCTTTTATTGTCTAAAAAGAAGGTGATGAAAATTTTCTACTAGCATGCACATACATCGCGTCTGTTCAATCAATAAGTTTCGATACCCCATGCATACTGCGATAAACAGCTTTGGCACGATGGTGTACCACATCAGCGCTAGTAGTGCGAAGCTGATTTTTCACAAACTTCCAGTGTTATAATTTTCCGATGTAAAGCGCTTGAGCGGTTTCAGACGTGGTAACTTTCTAGAGAGAAATTTACTCCATTTATTCAGGAATTTGTTTCTCTAAGTTTAGACATCGCTCTGTTAGCGAATTACCAACAGAGCTTATAGGCTTGTGTCCTGTGACCAAAAGTTTCGTAATTTCAAACATTTTTTGAAAAATGTTCAGCTTGGGTAGAGATACGCGAGAGCTGTTATAAAAGCGGCTCTACTTTGGCACCGAGTTAACGGATGTGAAGTTAGCGAAAAGTCAATAAGCAAATAAACTGGTAAACTTCAAATTAAGTAGTTCTATCAAAGTATGCAAATGTATGTTTTTCAGCCCTATGCAAGGTTTTCATCATGCATTTTGTTCTCCGATAACTAATTCGAAGAATCCTTATCGCGTAGTGATCAAATTCGGGTGTTTTTAATCTTTAACACATTACACCAAATCCAATCACTGCGTGGCTTTTCACTGTGAAACGCAGTTTTCATGTGCACAAATTCAGTATCTGCTTAGTAGTACGTGCTTAGCAATAGTGTGATGAACTTGTTTCTTGAGGTCACTGTTCTATTGTTCAGTTCGATAGTTAGCTCTGCTTCGAAACTAGAAATCTTAGGCTGGAAAAGACAGAATAAAGACTTTGAATGGCGGAAGTTCAGTCATATAAATTGATGTATGTATCGAAACGTGCACACGTGATCTTGATAGGTCTGGAGAACTATGAACATTATAATGTCCATATGATGCAGATTGAGTCAACAAAATAAAACGGCTTCAAACAAAGTGGAGTCATTAAAGCCGCGAAGCCAATGGAGAGCAGTACACGTATTAACGAAGTCGTTCCAGTGTCAAGACGCAGGCTTGCCAGATAATAAGAGATAACTGTTGCCTCAAAGAGGCAAAAGTCGATCTCTTCAGTCATTAAATAGCACCTTCTAGGATAGGGTGCTTCAAATTTAGGAATAAATATATCTTAATCACTTCAAACATGTTTCATAAAACGCTGCTTTTATTATTTCATATTCAACTACTGAAACCTAGTCAAGCTACTTGCCCTTAAGGCACAGCAGTCTATCGATCGAGTAGCGTGATTTACCAGCGTCGCATGTTTTCGTTATGTAACTAGGTTTTAGTCTCCGTTCTGGGATAAACCCTAGGTTTTTTGTCTTGATGCGATACTCTACGGTTTTCGCGACGTGTGCATATATCTTTGGTGAGTGTATATCTCAAATCTGCGAAGGCGAGTCCGATGGTGGAACGTAATCTTCTCTTACCTCTTATAAGGCTATACATAGACCAAAAAATGAACATTGTTTCGGATTTATAGAGATTTTGACTTTCGAAGGCTACCAAACGTGTAGCAAAAAGCCATCCATAGTTCTAAATTGAGAAAGCAAAGCAGATCGAGTGTGGATCATTGTATTGTCTTTGCTCCTACACGCCGGTAAGAAAGACTTTAGCAAAAATCAAGCACATTATTTAAATTGCCAAGATCCAAGCTTTTTGAATAGCATTAGAAGTAGAAGGAAATACTTTTTTTCCAACGAGATAGGCAGGAAATCGTGTACCTTTTTGTAATACACTGTCTCAAAAGGGTCAAACAATTTTTGGACACATTTCGTTTTACATTCTATGCAATGCGTATGGCAAAGACGCGCTGAAAATTCTCCTATGAACGAATCGATAACGCAAATTGCTAATTAGTAGAAGCAACACTTTTCATCATTAGTTTATATTTTGTTCATAAGTACAGAGAACAGAGAGACACAGTGAAATGTCAACTGACCTCCTTTCTTATATGGAAAATACTTATGAATTGTTTCTGGTCGGGATTAAGATGAGGAAACAGTCTATGCATTTCTGCAACGCTGATCTTCAGCGATTTTTGTACATTCCAATACCTGTCAATAGTCTAAAGACGAAACTCTTAATGATTGGTATCTTCATTTTGCCTAAATTAAATTTTTCAGTATCACTGGCACTTGATGGCGCAGTTTGCTCATAAAAAAACAGGAAGGTTTTTTTCCTCAAATCGAATCATGCTCTATATAGCTGCCTTAGAAGCGCTCCATAAAATCTGCGCATCCATTGATTTCAGACAATATTTTTTGGGACCTTTTGAGGATCTTTACGAGACGTTAGTTAGCTCTTGTTAGCGACACTAATAATCGTGATTCGTTTTTGGGCTATAACACGGATATCCGAGAGGATACCGACTTGATACATCAAAGTGCCCAACGAGTTCTTGTACGAGCAAAATGTGTAATCACCTTAAAGATGTTCATTCAAATGAAAAACACATTCACATCGCATTATCTATACCAAGCTCTTCGAAACTTTGATTTGTTCAGCAGCTAGTGTTCTACTTCGCTGAGTTTGCCTTTTAAATAATGAACGAAAAAAGAACGAACGTTTCGTAACAGCTTGGAGCAATGTCTGAATGTCATTGTTTCTGCTAGAGACATCTTTGCTACGATCATCTCGATCACAAAAAAAGGTAACTCGCACAGCAACAGCATGTCATCGTTCAGCTTACTTCTCTTTGCAGCAGGCGAATTCACGTCTATGAATGGAGTCTGGAGAATAAACGCTTTTTTTCACCTCCTCATGGGATACGTAAACCGACATAAACTGCACTTCCTGTGTGCACAGATTTGATAATAGTTCATGCACACTTTCATAAATCTCGATATTTTGTCCAAAATCTCTCCTTTCCAAAAATTTCATTTTTGTAGGAAAGGAAGATATTTGAGCACTTCATAAGCTAGTGCTTTGCTGATTGAAAAATGAAGTAGGGGCTGTGGAAATGATACGCATCGATTTTTGGCGCCGCTCACAGGATGACAAACGCAGGTATTAGCTTGTCATGTTTTCAGCCAGTACAGACACAGTGCCCCACAAATTACTTTAACACTTTGAGGACCACCGCTGATAGGCAGGGGGTGTCGCGCCGTCGCTTTCGCGGCATTCGCTAGCCGGGCATCTTTGTCACTGTGCGAAACTGTCGTTGTGCCTCCGCGCTGTTACTGCAAGTGCCTTCATTTCACGCCGTCGTCTCGGTAGGTGAGTGGGACCGTGAAAAGATTGAGAGTCACAACAAAGACAGAGGAGAGTACGCCTGGGTATGAATAGCCACTTACCAGGAATTTGTCACTATCACTACCACTACGACCATCACTTTTACTACCACTGTCACCATCACCATTACTATAACTGACACTATCATCATCACTATACCATTATCATTATCACCATTATGGTAATCATTTAGCGATGCAGTTTTGCAGTTGAAACTTAGGAAATGTAGGTGTCTCTGTAGAAAATTTTTCAAATGAAATTCCATTATTTCATGATGAAGATGTTCTCTCTGAACCACCTGGGTTCGTCTCCTCGCACCCATCATGCTATCTGGAGTCTGTCTTCTCGCGAGATTCACCGCCTTTCTCACGGGACGCGACGCCGCCATTACAGTATCTGGGGAGATTTGACGTCGCGCGGTATGGGAAGAAACGCCCCAAATGCTCCTCAAAATATTAGCGAGCACTAGCATGTTTCCACCGCAGAAATATTCATAAGCTCTCGTTTTTGACCAGGCCGAATTGTAATTTTGCTCGAGCTCTGGTCTCCTCCTCACACCCTTACCTCTATTTATGAACTTTTTCCAATTCGTAATCCAATGTATTGGCGATATGATTGCTGATGAAGGATTTCTGAGCCGATTTTGGCAAATTCTCAACGAGTTATCCATCATACATATTCCGTCACTCCGAGACTTATCTCTTTCACTTACTTTTTGGAGATAAACGACGCATTGGACTCACCTCACACATGAGCCCGCTTATATGCGATATTTTTTCAACCTCATTTGCTCCTCCTGCCCTCTGTGGATTACGCGCGCTCTCGGATTTTCCCTACAACGGAACTGTCCCAGAAAATCATGATTTATGAATTCATTATCAAACGCTAGAAAGCACGACACAGCCATTGTTAAATACTCTTTGCAAACAACATCTCCGTCATTATCATAAACGTAGTGGAACAATCGTTAGGATGCGGATGAAAAAAATAACCCAGCCAACGACATTCCGTCCCGATTGCTATTACTTTGAACTGATCAACCTCATAAATAAAAATCTTGTTAAAGCTAATTGAAACTCACATTACTGTATGCACAGCAAGTAAACACCACGATTAGGCACAGCAAATAGTTGAATATGAAACTCGCTCATGAAACAAAGATGAGGAATTAATGATTCGAATATCTCATTTATGTTATCCGGAAACCTTGCAAATTTCTTATCGAGGTAATGTTTATGTAATCATTTTAAAGGTGAGCGCTAATCGACCGGTTGCCAGACTATCTTCCATTGGAAAAGTGCCTATGATTGGAAAGTAGATATGGTTGCTGGCTGTTAAATGAACATTGGCGTTGTGGTTACGAGCGCTCTGCAGCGTACACATGACTTCTAGTTTAATACCTCGTTCTAGATTCACTAAGTATTTGATCTAGCCATGGTGGGCAAATTGGTCGCGATCTTATATGATAGTATAGAAGCACTGACTTAATACATTGATAGGCCATCGCGAGTCATTGCAAAGGTTAGCTATGCACTCAATCACCTTGGACAACGTGCTATGGTGATTAATGCCTAGAGCATTATGGATCGATCAGCGCCGAGAGCTTTCAAACACCATATGGGTAATTGACTTCGATACAAAGTGAATGATTCGGCATTGTCTCTTGATTAGCAGATGCGATGCAGCCTATTATAGCATCTATTAAATAGAGTAATACGAACAATAAACTACTCAAAGGCTAATGTTTCGACGTTTCTGCATTCTTCGGAGCGTCGCGTTCTTCATAGTCTTGGAAGATCGAAGTGATTCGCAGTCTACTCAGTCCAATGCTCTCATAACCTTCCAAATGGACGAAATAAGCAGTCATTGGATTGGATAGTACACAACTCTTTTTCAAAATACTCACCGTCTCCGTTCTCAAGTCTTTCACTTACTCGCTGGAAACAAGCCATTCAGAGCCCTTCATTGAATAGAAATGTGTCTAATTTAGCCATAAAGTTTTGCTTGAGGTATTTTAAGCGGCCACGCATAGTTACGAGGCACTCTTGTAAACTCTTGTAATACTTTTTTGGATTTTTAGTACATATTCAAATGGCACCAAAACGGTAGAAATTTATTCGGCTGTGATTTTTCAGCTTCTTAGTGTATATAGAAATGCAGCATGCAGCAAGTTCTACCATATTGGCCAGTATTCTTAGCTGCATGTCTTACAAGCGATAAGGCACGCCATATCAAACCTCATTCAATGGATCTCCGTCGTTAGAGAGA
>JAHQIW010006148.1:0-25684 GCA_019055375.1 Parelaphostrongylus tenuis
CCGAACGCTATCAAAAAGCAAGGTCAGGCCCAGTTCCTCAAGCTCTTCATGGAATCCACATGAGGGCGCCTCAGCTTGGATATCCTCAAGATCACATTGAAAGTCATCTTAACCAGTATTCTACGACACTGATATAAAAGTGAAGATCCTTAAGTAGCATTCAAAGCAACATAGGATTGTTCAACGATTTTTGTGGAGAAAGAATGCGTGAAAACAAACTGAATGGAAGTAGTGGTATGAATCGTTCAATATTTGCCATGGAGGACCATGAAGAAATCAGGAGACAAAATCGGTCCCACGTCAATATCCACATGGTCCATATGGTCGCCGTGGTGTGGTTGGAGAATAGGAGGACATAAATATTAAATAAAGGAAAGGACAGTTGGTGAGAAATTTTGCACTTCTCCAATCATGCCAAGGTTTAGAGATAGTCGGACTTTTGAGGAGGACCTAAGTTTTTTTTTTCTTAATAAATTTTCCTAATAATTTCCAAGAAAAACATCTCACTGAGATCCCATTGGTCATATATAGCCCTTTTCATGTGCAGTACTCTTGGTATGTACGTAATACGTTCTGATCTGGGTTGTTTCAGCCATTTGGTCACAATTTGTATCCTCGTCAAAACAATGATATAGTTATTAATCACTAGTTTGTTCAGCCGAATCCAATGCGCTCCATTGGTCGGAGAACATGTTAAACAATGAATAACCCTCTCGACTGTTGGCAGAAATTTCGGTGCCGGTAAGAAAAGTTATCGCATGCAGTAACAAAAAAATATTGGAGAAGGGAAATGAAACAACGTAAATTGCCTTGCTGAGTTGATCACTATGGTTCGATATTCTGATTAATTGTTTAATGCCGTGGTGATAGTAAGTACGGCATGATAAAGACAAGATCAACTGAATCACTTAGCAAAGAATACAATTCCGTAAACAGTATCGGATTTTAACGTTGGCATTGAACGAACAGCATAATTTCAGCACTCATCGCATTGCAAAACTAATCGTTTTTTTAAAAAAGCTTCATTCCAAAAAACTCCTTTTCAAAGGATACCAGGATTTGAATGCAATTCACTCTTCCAATAAATTTGTGCCAACTTCAATTGCAGGCCTACAAAAGAAAGGCGGATTCATGCGCTTATATGTGACTCGTCTGCGCAGGTGTAACAAGCACGTTGGAAATGGCTTGACACTCAATTACTTGGAGTTTTGCCCATCACATAGGTCATACTAAAACATTGATTTCAAAAATCCATCTCATCGACAGCTTTTGAACCTCGCTTTGAACATTTAACATAGTCTGTAAAGATGTTTCAAGCCTTTTCGAGGTTAGTACGTCAGAGCTATACTCGCACTCCACAACGATGAAGTGAGCGACACCGCCAAAGCGTACGTATGGCTCTGAAGTACCAATCACGAAAATGCTCTAAGCATTTTTACAGACTATATGGAATGTTCTGAGAATTACTATAAATGCACATAAGATAAAACGTGCTAACCCAGTCACGACATGAAATTCAAAGACATTACCATAAACAATGTAATAAAGGTAAAAATTTCGGCGCTGATCATTACCTAAGCGTGACCATGCATTCACCGTTATGAAGCATAGCTAAGAGTGATTAAATGAACATCTGGCCTTTGCTTATTTTCGGTAGCCTGCCAATATATCATGTCAGTGGAGTTTCCCTTACAGATAACCTGGCGAAAATCGTCGAACCTGAAAGGATAGAAGGGTTTGTAAGCCTTGAGTGCGAAATCAAAATGTTGAACATGTGCGTGTTTTAAAGCTCCTCTAACCACTGCGCCGAAGGTGCCTTTACACAACATAAGACACATTATGGCTGACGAACGTGAGTCGAAGAAACCAATGAGAAATGTAGGTGCAAAAAATTGTAAGCACAGTTTTATATAAAAGTGATACATCCTGAGTACTTCCAGTGAATAAAGTTGATTCACTAAGAGAACCAGTAGAAAGCTATGAATCGTGGCCGAGCTTCAGTAGAGTAAAAACGTAAGCTGAGCTTAAATTTTTGGTATATTTTGGACTGTAATATAATCATTGATGCTACTCTTAGCATAGTTAATATTGAATCTGTTAGAGTAACCGTGAAAAAGGATCTAATAAGGCGGTGAACAAGGAAAATTAGCGTAATGGGACACACAGGCACGATATGAAGGATTTATGATAACGCATAGAACATGGCTTTAGCTTCAAATGAGAAAAGGATAAAAAGTTGAAGCTCCAAGCATGACCGATCCCTGGAAGATGTGGCATGAATTTGCCTCTATCTAAGATAGGTTAAGGTGATCTTAATCATATCTAGCCCAAAGACTCGTGGATGCCTGTGGATGTATCAGGTGAGTACTGTTATCCTCCCAAACATGTCTGACCCTAATCTATCAAATCCGAAGAGGTAAAAACATGGTGAACTTTGAGAGCAGGATCGAACTATTGACTGATCAACCATGAGTGAGTCGCAGAGCACCTCTATCACTGCGACGGGCGAGCTCTTGGATAAAAGGGATAAAGCTAAACAAAAAGCGAGACCATGCCCATAGTGCATCCGTCGTCAGTGCGGTGTGTTCTTGGTCCTGTTGAGCTCGTTTCTTCACTTCCACGTAAATCACTGTCATTGTTGGTACGGCCACGTAGAAATCAAGCTAGTGACTAAATCAGGATTTGTACAAGAAGACACTGCAACATTTGAAAGAGATCTTGAAGTGAGACACAACAATGTTGAGGTGCAGGAAATGAGTTTCTCTCATTTTTATAGAACTTATAATCTTAGTAGCGCAATTTCCTGAGATGCTCCATGATGATTCTAATCAGTGAGTCGCACGAAATAAAGTAATAACATCAACAATGAAACAGCGGTGATCAGTCAAGCTCACGATTCGGGGTTATAGGGCCAATAACCCTATGCGGACGATGGGGCTATTTTAGCCCTCAGCTGGGCCACGTTCGGGCGGTTACAAACCGAGGCACTTGCCCTCATACAAGTTCGAGTTAATTAAGAATTTGAGGAAAACATTGTTTCAAGTAAATAGCATAATACCATTTAGAGACTGCTACACGAAAAACTTTGGTAAAATAATTATTCTTCTCTCTTCCCCTGTTTATTAAGATCAAGGGATTCTAGTAAAATGAACGTTAGTGCTTCCAAAACTCTAATTTGTCAATGACAACGCTTACTTCACAACAAACCACATATATTAGCAGTTTGGCACGTTTCTATTCACATTACCTTTGATGGAACAGTTAATCAGAGCATTTATTAGAATCTTCTGCTATAGCACAGTATAGAAGCGCATATGACGCGATGGTTAGAGGTGCTCTGCGCCGCACACAAGGTCGATGAAGCGACTTCGCGCTTATTGTTTATCAAGCCATCCATCCTTTCGGGACCATTGTAGCATACTCACTTAGAAGGGTAAGGAGCACTGACTAGATACAGCGCTACACCACTTTCAGCCATTGTTTAAAGTCACCTATGTATTCAATTACCTCAAGCGAAGTTTGAAAATTGAAATTAAATTCATGGCGTCTTGATGAACGTCGTGAGCTTTTTCCTTGTATCCTTTAATAGAGTACTGTATTCAAAGTGTAATAAAAACACTGCAGTGGAAGCGGTTTTCGATCAGCAATTCAGCTCAAACAACAAGGAAGTGATATCACAGGGAACACGTAACGCGGAACTGTTGCAACACGGAATTGCTACAGCACGAATTACTCTTCCAGCTCTAATCCTCGTTCTAAAAAATATCGTAGTAGAGCCGTTGATTTCATGGCGTCAATGGTGCCTTCAATTTCTCCTCATTCACAAAATAGCTTGGATTTAGATGGAGCCTTACTTCTTTCGATGTATAGGGGTAATTTCACTTGGATGAATGCATATCCTGGAATTCTGTAGTGAAGAGCGGTGTGTGCTGGAAAATAGCCGCATGTGTACACTTTTTTCCGACGATCCATGATGCCTTTCTTTTTCCTACTCTCAAATTCTTCGTTTCATTCACTTCAGTCAAGTACTTTTTCCTTGGAAAAATATTCTATTACCAAGAAACCCTCGTGCTTTCCCTTTCTTTTCTCCAAAAATAAACCACTTCTATCTACGAAATCTTGGAAAATTTGTTTTTCATCACAATTTCTTACTTGTAAATCGTTAAGCTAACCATTTCTGCAGTATCACGGCTGAAATGTTCATCATTAAAAGCAATGATGTCGAACTGTTAGAGCAAAAATAAGCTTATGGATAATTAAAAAAATCTTGAAGCAACATTCTTGAGCATTTTAGCTTTCTATGCTGGCAGTCAAATTGATTCAAATGTTATCACCACAGTTGCACAAACTCTTCACCTAGGAGATCATCCTAATCCTACTATCTGACGAATAGAAAAATAGTGAATGCCTATAGTTTACTCGATTCACGGATCATTTTGAAAGCTTAAGGTACGTGATAAGCCATACTGATGCTTTACTTCGAAGAAATTGAATTTTGATTTTTCGGTGATTTTAAGCAAAAGATTTGGAGAAATGTGATAGAACGAAATGTACAATAAAAAAATTTTTCCTTCGCAAATCGTGGAAAGGCTGCGTGAAATTGACATTTTTATAAACATCCACCTCTGTCAAAAACTTGGAACGTTTCAAAAGACGAGTAAGGAAACCTCACTCAATGTCAAGCCAGTCGCGTACCTGGAAATATTCAATGTACTTCCACATTTCCATAAAACAGCAATTTCATCAAAGTGTAGTCTATTCTGCCTAACGGTTAGACCTGATGCTTTCTTTCGACAATCGATTTTGAGCGAGCCTCTTTTTGCTACCTCTATTGGCGGATTCTTTGTATCGTCATTTTTCGCCTGCTTCCAAATCTTCCAGTTATATTCCGAAGCAAGTGTTGAATTGGTTATCAACTGCCGTCAAAAAAGAGGATTCCCTAGGGCAATGCAGTGTGAGAAGTTAATCAGAGTCTTAAAGATCATCAGAAGCAGTTTCTGGTTCTAGGAAGTTGTTGCCAAAAACTTTTCGCAGCAAATTTTGTACTCCGTTTTTGTGAAACGATGCTTTTTATTCCAGATTTTCCTTGGAAATGTAGTTGTAATTTTAGCAATATGTCTATAGCAATAATTTTATTTTTGGGTGTAGGAATTTGAGCATCGCGAGGGTGGGAAAAGAATTGAAGCACTTCTTGGGGATTTGTTGCGTTCACCAAAACTTCTGTATGAGTGATCTTATCCAAGTAACTTATTGTCGCTCTGTATCTGACATGCTTTTAGCTTCATAAGCCGTCTTCCGGCTTCTTTTCGATTAGCAGGATCAGTTACAAAACTTGCTTTATAAATTTCGTTTTCAATGGTAACCGCTAAGGCTGCCGAGAAACTTTAGAAGCTGTTACTTAGACATTACTCACGTACAAGTGTTGAGTGCCAAATCCATTGCTGTCCTGTGAATGATCCGATGGAATGTAGAGTAATTTCTATTTGACTGAGTTCCTAGTTTATGCTGAATTTTTTAGGAGACGAAAGTAGAAGTGACTACAAAAATGGCAAAATTTCCGTTAAATTTCTCTATGATTTCGTTGCTAGCTACAGTCTCGAGCGTTTTGGGATGTGGAGTGATGCCTGCGGGTCAAGGTAGTGAACCGAAGATTGCTTTTGTGATGTGAACAATTTCAATCCTATATGTATATTTATGAGCTCGAATGGAATTTAATCTACCTGCAACATAATCAGTACTCAAGATAAGAATTGCTTTAAACCAAGCTCTAGAAGAACGATTTCGAATGTCAAATGTGAAATGTCAAACATACCTGAAAAATCATCTAAAACAACTATCTACTTTGAGTGTTTATCAAAAATGTCGTGGAATTCCATTGCAGCGAACACTAGGACTTTCACCGTCAGCGGCTTCACAACTCTGCCTGTTTCCATGGTTTACGCCGGGAAGCCTGAAATTTCTACCAAAGTTCCTGGAATCGCGCGTGACAGGGCAGGGGCTCAGGGATTTGTACAACGTCTTGTAGAGCAAACAGTGAGTCTGCAATTCATAGTTCAAGTGTATATTCTTTTTCACGAAGATTTGGTTAGGCATAGTCGATGAACTCCAATTTTGTGGCATTTTTCCAGCCTCGCAGTGCTAACGCACCTACCGCTTCAAATAATTTGTTTAAAAACACTCAAACAAATTTTACGAATTAGTAAAACAGTTTCTATTACAGGTCTTTGATGTCCTCGAACGCCAAGGTCGCAGCGCATTTCTATCTGAAGCTGTAATCTCCAATATTTTGAGTCAGCTTAATATTAGGGTCGAATGAGATGCCAGACAGTCCTTGATGGTCCAGCGGATAGGAATGTTAACCGTTGGTATTCAATATTGAAGATCTTTTGAAAGTATTACAAGCAGAATTGTACAGAGGTGAAGAAAAGAAGAAAGGTGTTTTTGTCTAAAAACGAGCAATTTCTAGAAAATAACTAGAAAATGCCCTTGAATGCAAGGAACATTGTTTGAATTGCTTTAAAATTGAAACATGTCAAAAATGATGGCTTTTCTTACAAATAGATTGCTTTTGTTACATATCTTTCTACTAGCGATATAGTAATTGAAGTGTCAGGTTAGTCTGCTTAAAAAGAAAATTAGTCATTAGAACTGTCTTCAGCTTTTGTAATGTAACGGAAAGAGGTGTCTACTTAAGACTGATAGTTTTTTGCAGTTGACGATAAAGAGCCGTTGAACTGCATCATCGTGAGCAATGCGGTGACAGGAGTCTGCCCCAAAGTGGACACGGCGGGTAACAATATGTGTATGACGGGCACGAATGTAGCGGTGCCTATACCCACCAATCACACATCAATCTCAGGAACTCTCATGGTTTGAACGGCTTTCTTGTTTCTACATCCTGTTTTGTTAAGAAAAAAACCTGTTTAGACCACAAATATCATCATGGCGAACTGGTCGAGACAGATGTGGCAAAATGTGGTGAACAGAGCAGTTCGAATGTTAGCATCAGGTTCATTTGGAATGCACTTCTTCTCGGCAACTGCCACTGTCGGTGGAAACTGAATTTGAACTTCGATGTTTTTCCAACAGCCACTTCGATTTGACTCGTATTTATTATAGCATCACAGGAGCAATAAACTGGCAAAGTATATGTGCGTTGATTCGACAACTTTATGCAGTACAACTCATCAAAGTGCGGGCTGTGATAGATCTCAATTTAGTGTTCTCTATGAGATCGAGACAAAAAATTTGCAGCAAAATATATTGCAGGCATTTCTCTCTTATAATTTGAGAGCGAACCCATAACGCTGCTTCAATAGTGACTAGCTATAACGGGTCTGGTAGGAGATGTAGAGGATTTCAACGGTAATTATTAAAGGGCATGGAGTGTAAAACTTGAACTAGAACTTTGCGACAACTTTCTGAGGCTTTCACTAAGGCTCTACTCACTCGCCCATCAAGTTCGGGCAGTGTATGGTGGGCGAAGTTGGCCGAATAACTTGAGTGAGATCAATTTTGCACTCTAGATGTCCAGAGCTTTATTTTATGTTGATTATCAAGAACAAGTCTATTTCCTTTTGAAGATGTTTCTTCTATGTGATATGGAGATCTATTAATGAAAAGAAAGTGAAACGTATCGGATATTCGTAAAGTGGCTATTTTTTCGGCGGAACTACCGCATGATCTACGGAAGACGCTTGAAATAATATTTAGAACATTCCTTCCAATGAACCTGTTATCTAAGCAGATATAATCACGCCTTCAGAGAGCAAGATTAAACATTTCAACGTCTCTTTCCTCAGAGCCTGAACGTATTTTGTAACGTTATTCGATAAGTATGCGAATTGCTTATAGTACAAGTGAGAGTCTATGGAATTTGTTGACTTCATTAGATTCACGAAAGAATGCCAAAACGTCGGCTATCGATCTTAAAAAAGACATGTATCACCTCATATATTATGTTTGATGAGAAACGTTTAAATGAGAATCATAACTTTATTTCTGCTGTTACACCGTAATGATAAAGCTACTGAAAAGCAGCTTACACAGCTGAAATTTCTAAGATTCGAGCTATTAGATAAAATTTAAAATTTCGAAGAAAAAGGGCTCGTTTTTCTCGGCGAGAAATGTTTGAATGCGGAACACAATTTGTTTCTGCTGTTACAGCGCAGGAAAGGGACCACTTCAAGATTAAAGTACATCTCCAAATTTTTGCTTCAAAAAACCTGCTAGAAAAAACGCTTTTCATGAGCACTAGAACTTGGGATAGATAATGCAAAAGTACCGAAAAATGTGCTTACACATTAAACACCGTCATAATTGAATTGATTGAACAGAAGATATAGGTTGCCGTAACTTTTGAAAACACAAAACTCTTGCCACGAGTTTTTCTACAAGAAAATAATACTTCCAATATGAAAAACAAGTAAACAAGATTGAAGAAAATAAGGAATATGAAGGTATATAAAGTAAATATCGGACCAAAGTATAAGCCAGAAGCACATATTCCACTAGATTCTCACTTCCTAATATAGAGATAGATGATAGGACGGAGAGCATGACTTGCACCACATCCATGCTCGTATCTGTCGAGCAGTTCGGTAATTTCGTCAGTAGTGCCTTGCCATTTCGTGGATTTATTATTTTAGGTGATGAGCTATCTATCAGCCCGACTCCCTTCCCAACCCTAACTTGTAGCCAACCAGCGATCGCCATAGAGGACGCATTAGCACGGTTGCCTTTCAGATTTGAGGATAATTGTCTCCACCAACATTCTACGACACTCATGAAATGATGAGATCCTCAAATGGCAGCCAAGTAACATGTGAGACGCTCGAAGACTTTTGTGCAGAATTAATCAGTGGATACTAATCCAACCCAAAGTACTGGAATCCGCACAGCAAAGCTTTTACATAACGGATAATAATACGTTGAGCAATATTCCAAACAAATAGAACTCTTTTTTATAAACCGCTTCTAGCGGTGATATGATATTCGAATATATTCACTAATGTGGAGTGATGTGCACAACTTGGCGTCAGGCGGTACTCGAATCCACATCAAACTCTATCAGGGATTGCGTGCTCTAACCCGTTACACTACTGACGCAGTGGATATATTTGAACAATATCATACAATCGCTAGAAGCGGTTACATAAAAAGGATTTACATTTGGCCACCTAATATCCAATGTCTGTCCATGTGATTGGGTTTAGTTACGATAAGCGACTACCTAGACCCGGTCGCTGACGGTTGGCTGCTGGCAGATAGATGTGTTTCAGCGTAGAAATAGTGGTAAGCAAAACGGCGTCCATAGTGTAACAGGTTAGAGCACGGGTACCCGAATAGAGCGAGATATGGGTTCAAGTCCCACCTGACGCGAACTTTTGCACATCGCTCTACAGGGCATTCTGAACAAAATTTCGTCTGTTTATTTCCTTTCCTCTCCAATAAACACGAGAAAAATGTGAACGAAAAATGCTGTGAACAACAAAAAATTAAAACTTGACTCTAGTAAAAAAGGAAGGTATTGCTCTCATGCAAAAATTTGCTTGGCCCATCGGTTCCCATCGGGAAGCAGGTAGTTTAGATTTAGTGATGACGCTCAGTACGCGAAAAGACTTGTCCTCTGTAGGAACAAAAAAATTTCACCTCGTCTTTTGTGGAATACTGCAGTATTTCAACAACAGTTCATTCGATCATTATCCAACAACATTCAGAACATCAAAGTATTCAATAGGCAGACGCTCTTACGTGGAAAATCTATGGACCTTCCAAAAATATAGATCCAGAAATATAAATGGGAGAAAGCTAATCAAGTGCAAGAAATGCTGGGATGCGCATGTGATGTTGCGTTGTGTGGAGAAAATGCACATGTTGAGATTTTGAGAAACAGTGTAATGGGTTTGCCAATTTTAGAAAAAAATTGTGATGGGTCTCTAAGTAATAATCATCGATCTTTGCAATTCAATAGAAAAAATTGACTATTTGAGCTCATTAATCAAATCAAAATGTGAATATTAATTTTCAACGTATTCATTCATGGTTACGAAACGCAAGAACTACTAAAAGAAAAACTCCTTTTTCTCACTGACGCTACCTTCACTATGACATTTGTCTACTAACACGAGGAATTTTTGCAATGATGACGATTATGCTAAAAATTAATTTGAAGGGTGTTTCAAGAGTTTTTATATCATACTGTAAAGGTGACGTATGATTTTATTTCTCACTCAGGCATCTCTCTTACGACAGAATTTTTTATTCAAACATCCAATAACCAACGGTGGCACAAGCCTCATCGATTTCAATAATCTACTTGGTTTCTGAAAAGTACGTTTTGGTGCATTGTTACAGCTGAAAGAACATTGAGTTGCACTCTCGGCGCCGTGTCGATCGCGCAGCGCAATTCAAAAGTGGCGTGAGATGCGCTCCGAGTGAAACCCAATATTCTTCTAATGTAACGGCACACTAAGAAGTCTTTCTTAAAAAACAAGCCAACCATTGAAGTCGTTAGTATCTGCGCTTCGAATAGGTATAAAATTCCAAATGAAAAGCCGTGTCTAGAGAAAAATATTCAGCTGTGCAACACAGTTTTATTCTTGCTGCAAGAGCTCGCCAATAAATTTCTATTTGAAAGACGCATAATCGGAACTCTCAGGATGTAATCTATCGACTGATTGTTGAAGTGCGATGAATTGATGTCAATGTGGCGAAAATCATCCAAATACCGATGGAATGCATACGCGCCGCATGTGAAACACAATCTTGATTTCAATGTTGAAACACAATAAAGTTTTTTCAAAGAAAAAAAAATACTGCTGAATTTGTCGAACTTTGTGCTGCTGAATAATTGCTGAACTATCGCAAGAAGTTCTGCTCATCGAAAGATACTTGATTGTGAAAGGATATTTTTTTAGTGTTACAGCGTAATACAAAAGTCTTTCAAAAACAAAATACACCTTTCAAATTTTTGAGATTCAAGCTAAGGAGCGACTACAAGAATGTCTAAAAAGAGCAAAAAATACGTTTTTTTTTTGGTACTGCTCTATTATGATGGCGCCACTTGAGGGCTTCGGTGACTTGTGTTTTTTGCTTTTACAGAACATTTCTGTAGCTTGTCGATGGCTCAAATGAAGTGAATTTCTATGCCATGCTTAAATTCTCAAATAGCTTATTTTTGGAAGCCGTGCCAGTCAAAACGACATTTTGTTCCTCATTCGAAGATTTCTGATTGAATAAAAGTTTCACTGTACTAAGCTTTTGATCGTTAGATAGAGATAATCTTTCCAATTATGATGGCATATTTGGCTTTTGAAAAGGACTTCTTCGAGCTTTGTAGCGACCAAAAGAATATTGAGTTTCACACTCAGTGAGCACTTCTAGTCGGCTATGGTGTGTGTACAGTAATACCGAAGAGCAAACGCATTTCCTCAATCAAAAAGGTTTGCTCTATCTAATGGATAAGATTTTGTTATAAAAAATTTTATCAAGCTAGAAATCTTCAAATGTAAAGCAAAATTTCATTTTGACTGGAACGGAGTTAAAAACAAGCAGTATAAGAAATAAAATATACCTTTAAAATTCACTTGATTTAAGCTATTAGATAATCATACGTTCGTCAGATAACAGCAAAGAGTACACTTTTGCCGAAGGCCTCAAGTCGTCCCACTATAATAGAACAGCACCGTTTTTTTTCAATGTGGGTGCTAATAGGGGAATTACCGTTTTCGCCGCAATGACGAACGCTCACTCTTCTACACTTGCTCCAGCTACATTTTACAGTTACCTGCACTTGAAACTCTACTAGAGTTGTTTAGTTGTAGAAGAAGTGCTTTCAAGAGACGTGTCTCAAGCGATGCAAATACACAATAAGGATTGAAAGTTTTTTTTATTTTTGCAACGACATGGTATTACCGCTGAATGTGAGGTATTTCAAGAGAAGTAGTCGCTATTTAGATCAAATAAACCCTTATAAAAGGTTCACTCGTGATACCCCATTTCCTATGCAACAATAAGATAGCTCTGATAAACTTTACCCATATTTATCAATAAATCACCTATGACGCCTAAGAGGCGGGTAACATTCATGACGTCAAATGTAATCTTTTTTTTTGCTCTTACAGTGTTCAGTGATAACCTCTCGAAAAACCAATTACATTATTGAAATTTTTGAGATTCGTGTCATCTAACGATTAATGTGACTTTAATGAGCAGCCATATCGAAGCTCCAACCGAGCAAATAAGGCAAATCGAGTGTGAGACATATATTCTCGTTGCTACAATAAAATAGAACCTTTTTTTCAAAAACAAACATATCGCAGAAATTGCTGAAATTCAGGCTTTCGGATAACTACCAAACGTCTAAGAAAAACTTTCATACAGCGAGAAAAGTCTTTAAGCAGTCGTGTATCACATTTGGTACACGTAGTACCCTAAGGGTTAGGGGTCTCATTTGAGCAGCGCTTTTCCGAAGAAGACCCGACTTCAACGGCAAAAAAAACCACAATGAGGAGAAAATAGATGTAGAGCCATAGCTTTGACCAATTGGCTTTGAAGACGATTAAATGTAATAAAATGTCTGCCGGATAAGCGAGCTTGCAATAACTTTTTTGAAAATAGCTCAATCAATAAAGAATATTTATATGCCACCTGCATCACCTGTCGTCCCGTTGATCGTCTAGTGACTAGAGCAGGTACCAGCAACACTTTCATTTTTCCCTATCGCGTGCAAGAGTAGCCCATTAGGTCCCCTCGTTCTAGGGATTTGCTGAGCATCATATCTTTCTTCTATGCCTTTCTTGAAGAAATCGATCCATCAGGTCGGTGGTGTTCCTGTAGAGCCCTTGATATCCCGAGGAGTCCAGTCGGTAACGGCTCTCGTCTATCGGCTGTCTTTAAAGTGCATCAAGTGTCGAGCCCTCCTTATTTGCGACATTCTGGAGTGTAGAACGACGTCTTTGATCTTTGATCGCTGACGTAGGCCCGAACTTCGCATCCTTTCTTGCATTTGTGCGATACGGGGTACTCGTAGCATTGACGATTCCACTGCTCGTTCAATAACGCCAAATAATTTCTCATCCTGCTTACGTAACGACTAGGTTTTTGCTGCATAAGTTAGGGCAGGGATAGTCGTGAAATCGAGAAGGTAAACACGGAGTCGGATGTTCTTTCTCCTCATCACTACATCTTCGATGCTCTTGAACGCTCTCAAGCCGCTCGTTTCCTCCTGCTCAGCTCTGGAGCTAGGTCGTTCATCATGTTGATTTCACGACCAGATAGACGTAACTGGAGCAATCGGAGATATTCGTTCAGTTGAGCGTGAATGGGATCAGCAAAACCCATCCGTTCCTCGTGAGCATTGTTTTCGATAGATTTAGTTGAAGACCAATCTTCCCACAAGCGTTGCCAGAATCGGTCAACATTCGTTCCTCTTGGCTGATGCTTGGTATTAGAGACGATATCATCAGCAAAGCGAAGACGATTCATTTGTTGCCCGTCAATTGATATATATATATAATCCAAGTAAAGTGATATATACCACTTTATTTTAGTCCTATCACAGTCGACCGTCAGTTTATTATATATATATATATATATATATATATGTATTTGTATATTTATATTTATATATATACATATATTTATTTATCACTTTATTTTTTAGTTTTACCACAGTCTTTTCCTTATCCATTTTACTTTGTGGGTACTATTAGCATTCGCTTTGTCCTTTCGTATTCATCGCTTGCTTGAAGACTTCATCTTCTCCACGAACGTCATAGACTACTAATTCAGCACATCTTGTTATCTCAAGGATAGCCTAGCTGGAGCGTTTCGTAGGGCCTTTACGACTGATTTTATAGAATGATGGGGTGTGGGGATCAACCCAATGTCGAGCCGAGCAGAGCATCATTGGCTACTCAGCCAGAGGCTCCCAACATATAGAACATATTAAGTATTGAATATAGTATTATAAGTATTACATACCTGAGTATATAACTTCATTCATATGAAACTCGAATTATAAGAAGTTGAGTGATGGTTTTTTGTTGAGGTTTAAATAAAATTTTCAAACTGGAACCATTACGTTTCCAAAGTGAGCGAAACTGGGATCTGAAAAGAACATTGAGCTGAGAACAAGAGCAAGAACAAGAACATCAAACTATTTTAACCATGAAAAACTCGTTGTACCGCTGATAGAACTGATACTATTCGAATGTGTCCAAAAGAAAGGCAAAGGAAGAGATCCAATGATGTGATGGTTGACATGCGAGTCCCGAAAAGATTAATCGCGGGCTCAATGTTTTTTTCAAATCGCGGTTGTGCTCACTTTGCAAATGTAGTGGTTCCAGTTTGAAAACTGTATTCAAACCTCAACAAAAAAACCGTCACTCAACTTCTTATAATTGGAGATTCATATAAATGAAATTGATCTACTCAAATATATAATACTTATAATACTATACTTAATACACAATATGTTTTATATGCTGGGAGCCTCTGGCAGAGTAGCCAATGATGCTCTGCGCGGCTCGACATTGGGTTGATCCCCACACCGTAGCGATAGATACGAACTAACATTACCCAGAATTATCAGTGAATCACCTATTATGACGCCAGAGCAGGGACTAACATTTGAGGCGTGAAATGTAATCTTCTTTCTGCTTTAACAGCGTTCAATTTCAGCCTTTCGAGAACCAATTAAATCATTATAATTCACTAGATCTGGACTATCTATCGACTAATAAAACTTTAGTGAAGGACCATATCGATGCTCCGACAGAGAAAATGAATTAAATTGAGTATGAGAGGTATATTTTCGTTGTTACATCGTAATAAGAAGTTTTTTTTTTTCGAACTAAACATATCTTGACATCGCATAAATTTAAGCTTTCGAATGATAACCACATGTTTTTGAGAAAACTTTTATCTAGAGAAAAACGTCTTGAAACAATCGTGTGTCATATTTGATACACGTAGTCCTTTGGTGGTTTCGGATCTCATTCGAGGGGGCTCTTCCGAAGCAGATCTGATTCGAACGACGACGAAAACCACAACGAGGAGAAACGATTGCAGAGCCATGGCTCGGACCAACCAGCCTTTAAGAAGACTAAATGAAGCAAAATGTTGGTCGGATAGACTCGTATTCGATAAGCTTCTGGAATTAGTTCAATCAATGGAGACTGCTTATATATATGTATAAATATATAAATAAATGAATAAATAAATAAATAATAAATAAATATATATATATATATATAAGCGGTCACTTTATTTGACTCTTAACACACTTTTTTCCTCTTTTATGTTACAGTGCGGGTCCCAGTACTCCTAGCAATTGCTTTTTCTTTTCGCATTCATCGCTTGTTTGAAGCCTTCATCTTCTTCACGAACGTCATAGACTATCAGCTCAGCACATCTTGCTGTCTCAAGGATGGCATAATCGGAGCGTTTCGTACGTCCTTTGTGACTGATTTCATAAAACGATGGGGTTTGGGAAACAACCCAATTTTGAGCCACTCAGACTGACATTATGTGCTCTGCCACAATCCTCCACACGTATTATTCATAAGATACCTGAGTATATGAACTTCATTTAAATAAATACAGACTTTTAGGAAGCTGAGGGGTGGTTTTATGTTGAGGTATAATTACAGTATCCAAATTGGAACCATTAGATTTGCAAAGTGAGCAAAACCTCGATCTGAAAAGAACATAGAGCCCAGATTACTCTTTTCGGGACTCGCATGTCAGTCATCATATCACTGGATCTCTTCCTTAGCCTTTCTTTTGGGTACATTCGAATGGTATCAGCTTCATCAGCTGTTAAAACGAGTTTTTGCATGGTTAAAATAGTTAAGAGATACGTAGTATGCTTCGGAGTACCACATTCTTGCTTTGTCAGTCAAGCAACTGAGATTCGAAGAACAGTCATGACGAGCGTGTAAAGTCGCTGCCAAGTGGTTCCTCTTTACAACCACAGCATTTCGTTATACTTTGCTCAACTCTATTCACTTAAGTCCTTACTTTTTTCACAGTAGTGTTTTATATAGAATACATGGCACTTGACAGTTACGAGGCGACAAGTGAATACCGATCTCAATCGCCAGACAGAAACTTTTCATGAAAGTGTTAGTTATCATTTGGAAGCTTAGATCTCTGAATACAGCCTCACTCCGTCTGTTTTGCAAAATACCCTCTCATCACCTGTCCGTCGAGTGGCTCGAGCGGGTACCAGCAACTCTTCCATTTTTCACTTTCGCGTGCAAGAGTAGCCCAGTGGGTCCTCCTCGCTCTAGGGATTTGCTGACCACCATATCTTTCTCCTATCGCTTTCGTGAAGAAATCTGACCAGCGAGTCAGTGGTCTTCCTTTAGAGCGCTTGACGTCCCGAGGAATCCAGTCGGTAACGGCTCTCGTCCATCGGTTGTCGTTGAAGCGCATCACGTGTCCGGCCCACCTTATTTTCGATATCCTGGCGTGTAGAACGGCGTCTCCGATTTTCGATCGTTGACATAGGTCAGAACTTCTGATCCTTTGTCTCATTTGCGAAATACGGATACTCCTAGCATCGACCTTTCGACTGCGCGTTCGATAACGGCAAGTGATCTTTCACCTGCTTACGTAGCGACCAGGTTTCTGCTGCATACGTTAGGGCAGGGATAATTGTCGAGTCGAAAAGGTGGGCACGGAGTCGTATGTTCTTTGTCCTCTTCACTACATCTTCGTTGCTCTTAAACGTTCCCCAAGCCGCTCGTTTCCTCCTGCTCAACTCTGGAGCTAGGACGTTCATCATGTTGATTTCGCGACCTAGATAGACGTAACTGGAGCATTCGGAAATTGCTGTTTCGTTGAGTGCGAATAGGGCATTTGAAAGCCATCTGTTCCTCATGAACATTGTTTTCGCTAGATTCAGTTGAAGACCAATCTTTCCACAGGCGTTATCGAAATCGGTCAACATTCGTTCCGCTTGGCTGATGTTTGGTGTTATGAGAACGCTATCGTCAGCAAAGCGAAGACGGTTCAATTGTCGATCGTCAATTTTCACTCCCATTTCGTCCCATTCTAATGTTCGCATGACGTTTTGTAGGGTGACAGTGAATAGTTTTGGCGATATTGTATCGCCTTGTCGAACCCCTCTTCTTACGTCAATGGTGATATTGTTGTAGAATGGAGATATTCTGGTCGTGAAATCTTTATAAAGCTCACGAAGGATCATTATGTACCGAGTAGGGACGCCCTGGTTATCCAGAGCCTCTATAACCGCTTCTGTTTCCACTGAATCAAAGGCTTTTTTCAGATCGATAAAAGTGAGACAGAGTGGTTGTTTGTACTCTCGCGAAACTTCAACGAGTCTTGTGATCGTGTGGATGTGGTCCATGGTACTAAATCTTTTTCTGAACCCTGCTTGTTCGCATGGCTGTCCTTCGTCCAGTGTTCTGTCAATCCTGTTTAGGATGACTCGAGTGAAGAGTTTATAGACAACGGACAGCAAGCAGATTGGGCGATAATTGCCTATGTCGTGAAGGTCTCCCTTTTTGAACAAACAATACGGTCTTGCTGTTTCTCCATTGAATAGGGACCTTGCATTCTGACAGGTAGCGAGTGAAGAGCCGAGCCAGGGTGTTGATGAGAACTGGCGGCAGATTATTCAGATGTTCTGGCCTGATCCTGTCTAGACCGGCTGTTGTTCTGTTCTTTACCGACGATATAGAATGTCGGATTTCCTAAGGGAGGATCGGTGGGACGACATATTCGTCCTCTTTCAATTTATATGACGGTAGAGGACATGGCTAGCGAAGAGATCCGAATAGTATTGGTGGATGATTTTCTCCTTAGACCTTCTCGAAGCTGTAAGTGTCCCGTCAGGGTATCGGAGTGCAACCATCTTAGTTTTATAGTTGGCAAAGCCTCGCTGGGCTTTGCGAATGCTCTTCCTAGCTTCTGCAGCTTCTGCCATGCTGCTGCTCTTCTCTCCTTGAGGTCTTCTTTTATGGCTTCTCTGCATCGTTTCGCAAGTTCGGACGTAAGGTTTCGGTTTCCTGCAGCTCGTGCGATTCCACATTGACGTATCAGCTCGAGTGTCTGCGGAGACAAGCGTCTATTCGTGACCTTAGGTCTCTCGTCTTTTATAGCGTTAACGTGAAGATATTCAGCGAGTCAATCGTATTCTTCGTCGATGTTGTCGACAACGGTATCTTCCCAAGAGCCGACTAATGATTTGAATACATCCCAGTTTATGGTAGCTCTGGGACTTCGTTGTTTGAATTTAGCGGCTTTCTCTCCTCTCCTCGAAAATCGGAATGTTGCGCGAAGGAGGCGATGGTCTGATCCAGTGTAGAACTTAGGAACAACAGCGACGTCGGTAGGGCAAAACCTTCGATTTACTATGATGTGATCTATTTCGTCATGGTACTCTCCATTGGGAGACTCCCACGTCCATCGCTGAGAAAAAGGCTTTTGGAATTGCGAGTTACCATGGATGGTTTGGGTCGTCATGATAAACTCAGATATCCTCTCACCCTGTTCGTTCCATTCTAGTCCGTGGTTCCCTATATGACGTTCTTCACGCTCTTCTAGGTCCAGTTTTTGAGTTAAAATCTCCGACAATGACCTCGAAGAATCTTCTATATGATATGATAGAAAGTATGATCTTCTCTGAAGAATTTTTCGAGGTCCATATAGAACTCTTCGACTTCGTCTCCGAACTTCTTGATGCTGGTGCGTAAGCAACGAAGTTGGTAAAGCCGGCATAGAACCACATCGTTTCAACCGTAATCGTCCGATAGGGGTTGTTAGTTGTTCGAACGAATCAATGTTCACGGTCAAATTCGATTTGACGAGGACGCCAACGCCGCCGACACCTCTGCGTTCGCATGTACCAAGGAACAGTTCTTCTCCAGTGTCATAAACAGCGTGAAAGGATGGTGCCTTCTCGTCTCAGCCAGGCCAATGACGTCGTACCTTATTCCTCTTGCTTGAATCAATAGTTTCGATCTTGGCAGCCTAGTTCGGCCCTGAGATCTTAGCAGCCTCTCCGTACTCGCCCTACCTGGCGCTGCCGTACCAGGGGCTCTTCCGGGGTTAGGGGAATGAGGCCCATATTTGTTACTGTTTTTGGCATTTTGATACGCAACGTGTAGCTTGCCAGGCTCTAAACGTGGGGGCTGGGTACTCACGAGTAGCTTGCCAGTCTCTCTCGGAGGAGCGGGAGGAGCTTATTTGTTAGAGGCGACTCCTAACCTCCCATGTACTTCCCAGCCGCTTGATTGCAGGCTTTTGGCCGAGTTCACTCGTAGATGTAGAATTTTTGTCAAGTCGGCGCTGCAGAAGCAGGGTTTCTTTCCCCGAATTCACCTGCGTCACTGGGAAGCAGATGGTCGCTTTTGGTTCGCGTTTATTCTCCTATCCACCACCTGGGGACGCGCCACGTGCCCTCGCGACCAACCGGGCGGGATCCCTTAAAGAGGGAGGAACCCTCTCTACCGCAGTAAAATCCACACTAATCTCTGTCTCAGAATCGCGTAATTCTCGCCGGGCAAATGTTTCTTTGAAATATTAGTAATCACTGGATAGCCTAGTCGTTGCTAATTCCAGCGCTGTAAATATTTTCTGAAAGGATCGTTTTTTGTGTGATGCGACAGAAAAAATGAATTGACATACGCGAACAAAAAGGACGCCTTCGATTGATCACTAACACTCCTATGACAGATCCTATCAGCAATAGAGATCAATTTTTCTTCTGGATCCTTGTTTGGATTGGGTTCTCATGACGGACAAGCAACGAATATATCCATAAGAATGCTGATAAACGAGCAAAACACTCAACCTGAAGTGGCTTTGAACGTGTAGTTGCCAAGGGGACTTAAGCATGAACCAATACGTCGCACCACTCACTCTGCCATTCTCTCAGATGTGTTCGAATGGAATTAACTTAGATGAACTGGGCAGCAGAAGAAGCTGAGCATCGTGGTTTTAACCACGTCTTGAGTTTACTAAATTCTACGTTGCTTTGTACTTTGCGAGTGATCAGAGCTGGAGGATGAATGTAAAGAGAACGTGCTGTCTCTGTATAATTACAATTTTTAAAGGTTTATTGGTCTTCCAGCTCACAGTGTTTTATCATAATATGTGCAATCTCAATGGGTCTCTTGCAACAGTCTCCCTATTAATGACGGAATGTAATTGAATTCAGCACGCCTTCACCATCTTCAACAGATAACCCCGATCTCCGAAGCTGTTTATTAGGGATATAAGCGTAGAATTCTTGGATAAATTACAGAGGTTGTGTGGAGAGGAGCTGGTAATGTGTCACTTATGTGCAAAAAGATGAAACTGACAAAATATGACACTCTTACTTGGTACGTAATGACCTTCGTGAGCTTTATAAAGATTTCACCACCAAAATATCTCCATTCTACAACAATATCACCATTGACGTAAGAAGAGGGGTTCGACAAAACGATACAATTTTGCCAAAACTATTCACTGCCACCCTACAAAACGTCATGCGAACATTAGAATGGGACGAAATGGGAGTGAAAATTGACGGTCGACAATTAAACCGTCTTCGCTTTGCTGACGATATCGTTCTCATAACACCAAACATCAGCCAAGCGGAACGAATGTTGACCGATTTCGATAACGCCTGTGGAAAGATTGGTCTTCAACTGAATCTAACGAAAACAATGTTCATGAGGAACAGATGGCTTTCGAATGCCCTATTCGCACTCAACGAAACAGCAATTTCCGAAGGCTCCAGTTACGTCTATCTAGGTCGCGAAATCAACATGATGAACGTCCTAGCTCCAGAGTTGAGCAGGAGAAAACGAGCGGCTTGGGGAACATTTAAGAGCATCGAAGATTTAGTGAAGAGGACAAAGAACATCCGACTTCGTGCCTACCTTTTCGACCCGATAATTATCCCTGCCCTAACGTATGCAGCAGAAACCTGGTCGCTTCGTAAACAGGATGAAAGGTCACCTGCCGTTATCGAACGCGCAGTTGAAAGGTTGATGCTAGGAGTATCCCGTATCTCGCAAATGAGAGAAAGGATCAGAAGTTTCGACCTACGTCAACGATCGAAAATCAGAGACGCCGTTCTACACGCCAGGATATCGAAAATAAGGTGGATCGGACACGTGATGCGCTTCAACGACAACCGATGGACGAGTGCCGTTACCGACTGGATTCCTCGGGACGTCAAGCGCTTTGAAGGAAGACAACTGACCCGCTTGTCCGATTTCTTCACGAAAGCTATAGAAGAAAGATATGATGGTCAGCAAATCCCTAGAGCGAGGAACCCACTGGGCTACTCTTGCACGCGTTGGGAAAAAATGGAAGAGTTGCTGGTACTCGCTCAACCACTCGACGATCATGGGACGACAAGTGACAGGTGACATCGCCTTTATGGCAAGCGGATCTCTGTTCGAACTTCCGAATCCTTCAGCAAATTTCGCTTAATCATCATCTTCTTCATCAAAAAATCAGTTCTTTGTCTAAGCAGAATTCTACCTTGTTATTTGAGCCGTTTTAAGTGCGAAAATTGGCGTGAAGACAAATCATGTGAATTTTATCGTGGACAATCGTAAACACACACTACAAGTCACGTTTTTGGACGATTCGACACCGTATGCGTATCCAAAGCACTGCTGTCGCCTCAACGCACCTTCTCTCTTGGATCATCGATCGGCTAACGTTTCGACGTCCTCTTCAGCTTCAAAGCCGATTTTCCGAGTCAGTCGCTCACAGTCGTTTGCCTCCTCTGGGTCACCAATTTCATGCTAAGTCAAAATTTATCATATGTAACAATAACGAATAAGACATTTCCGTGAACACATTACAGCTGGCCATACAAAGATAACCTCGTGGAACTGTTTTGCTCATGTGATCTCCAAACAAAGCTTTGTAGTAGAGATAATCTTCAAAACCGTTACAAGATCGCCGATATTACGAATGTACAGTTCATTCAAATCTGACTTCCTGAATAGTGCTTCGCTCAAAATTCTTTCAGACTGTTGTCTTTGTTTCCGCCAATCTGCGCTACTTTGGAAACTTTTATCACCTCAGTGAACGAGAAAAGAGCAAAGTCTTACGCTTCAATGTAATGACCTTTCGATTCAGAACCAGCAATCTATGATACCTCAATTATTTGCATGATAGTAACTGTTTGCTTTCTTGTTCAATGGTCAATATACCCGACTCAACACAGTGTCATGCTGTAAGTGCATAATATGGTGCTGCCAAAATTATTTTCGATTAACAATCCAACCAAACAACGCAACTGCTCTGTTACAGTGACTCAGTTGTAGTCGACGCTCATAACAAACCTCATCAAGACCACCACAGCGCCAACGACGCTTTCGATTTGTCATCCGCAAAACAAGCTCAATAAAACTCGTTACTTCCGGATTGAAACATTCTCTCTTAGCCATTGTAACTGAGTAGAACTGTTAGCTCCACCCATGCGTTGGTACCTTCTATGATGGAACTGGCATAATTACAAAAATGTCCTCCACCAAAATGCTTGATTCCACCGAAGTGCAACTTTCAGTGAAGAATAGTCCAAAATTAGATTTCAATTTGTCGTCAGCGTTTTTGCGGACAAATTTTACTGCGATCGACTAGAGAAAACGTTGGGATCGCAGTGGGTGCACCTTTGTGCGATGCCTTTTCCTCTAAAATTGAAGAATACTTGCTTTGAAGCATTGCTTCGAGAGTAAAAATCCGGGTTATCTTGGGGAACACAATTGTTCAAAAAAAATGCAATCAACCTTACTGCAAGGAAATGAAACCCTCAAATTTTTGAGATAGTGTTTTCCCACAAAATCTGCGCAAATAGAGTTACACTACAGAAAAGAGAGATTGTTAGTGCTAAGCGATTGGAGTGAGACTTCACCGCACGAAATGAGTAACAACAAATCTTGTCTTGGTTGAGAATTGCAAAGAATTGTGGAAACTTGGCAGCGCTTTGTAAACATCGGCCTTTAATCAAAGTGTAGAACATTCAAAAAAGTGAATAAGGAAGTTTTAGCATAGTGTCACTTCCACTTCGCTATTTGGAAAGTTTATTTCTCCTTCTCTTCGCAATATATTGCCAATTCCTGCAAATAGAAGTATCTTGCGCCTCTCCATTCCACAGAACTCGGTGGTTATTTTTTTCTCGTAATAAATCCAACGGTAGACGCTAGTGAATATATTAGGGCCTAGCGAATGCTATTTCGGCTTTGTTTTTCTTTTCTGTTAAGAACATTCAACTCCAAAGTTGTGACCTTGCTTCGTCAGTCGATATCTTCCTTAACGATTTTTCTCTCAAAAATTTATTTGAAATGAGGTGATTCGGTGACGGTGAATTTCCTTTTTGTGGGAAAGTCGGTATTTTATGGCTCAGCAACGCGAACGAGACGGTGGGAGCCCAATTTGAGCCATCCCACCTCAGCAACCACGGCATTTAATGGGATTTTTCTTCAACAATGGTTTCCACGTTCTTTTTTTTCCAAAAAATTTGATATATATTCAACGTCATTAATTAAGCCCCTAATTTCGACTAGCACATCGCAAAATTCGCTTCAAAAAATTGCGTTATACGTGAACAAGTCTGGCGAGCTCTTATAGTTCTCGAAGAAACTGCGAAAAAATAAATGCCTCACTTACGACGTTGACTAAATGTTCCAGGTGCTAAAGTCTTGTTGCCTTGCAAATATTCCGATTCCTTTGAGAGCTAATTTGTATTCTATCTAGATCGACACGATGTGCTTTTTATAAGCTATAACGAAAAGTCTTATGAACATGCCCGGACGCCCAACCATTGTGGTTTTGCTGCTATCTACAGTTTCGACAGTGTTAGGATGTGGAGTGATGCCACAAGGTGCAAGGTGAAGGATTGGAAATTTCTTACAGTTGCACACATGCAATTTTGATCAAAAATTCAAAGATTTGTTAAGAACAACATATCCAATTCTTCATGACCATTTATAATATGTCATAATACGAATATTATGTAGTAAATAGCAAGAAAAAGGATAAATAGTCCTGAAAAATTCTACAGAAAAGCGTAGCTTTTGATTTTCCATGACAAAGCCAACTAGCCTTTCGTTTGCAGCAAGGAGTTGGAGCTTCACTGTTAGCGGCTTTAGCTTGCCTTGTGAACATGGCCTACTCCGAATCAGCCACGGTGCGCACCCAGTTCGCTGGTTTTGCAGCTACTCGAGAGGCTGCTAGCTCATTTGTATCGCGTCTTGTAATGCAAACAGTAAGTTCTCTCTTTTTATGTTCCGCGTTTTCTGCTCGCGATTTCACCAACTGTGCCGAAGTGTCTAACTTTCTAAAAATACCTCGCGTTATAATCCAAAACGACTTGTCAACATAGCTCGACATCATTCAATCAAGACGCCTTATATTAATCATACCAGCTAATGAAGTAGTCTGGTATTCAGGTCACTGATGTTCTCGAACAGCAAGGTCATAGTGCAGGCCTGCCTGATTTTATAATCTCAAACATTTTGAATCAGCTCATGATACGGATCAGCTATGATCCTTTGGAATGTAAAGATGCGTCCTCAATCGGAGAAAATTTTATGAGTACGTTTACAGCTTTTAACATTAGCCAGAGAAGATCTCCATTTGGGTTTAAGAGCACTTGATTTGACTAAGATGACTTCATAACGTTACAAAAATCATCTCATGCTAAAAAAGAAATATTCAATTGACTTATGGCAAGAAAATGTTTTCGAAATTACTTATTTTGTGCAATTTACAAGCGTTTGAGTGCTGAAGGACACGCTAGGCTCTTCCAATAATATTGCTTTTATTGGTCAATATCAATATTGATTAAGAGTATTACTATTATGCCCAGGCATTGGTACAGATTCACTGGACACACGTAAGACATTACTTCGGTTCTCTCCATGCCAGCAGAGGACCATATCTTCGGGAATTGCGAAATTGGTAATAGGCATGTTTGAAATCTCTCTGGATTCCAAAAATGGTAGCGACTTGAAACCGATGATCTAGCAATATACATTCAAGGACCATCACAGAATTCTATTCAAAAACAATTCGCTACCCATCATCGGCATTTGTGACGAAGAAGAAAAAGACTGAGTCGGAGCCAAAAGCACACTTGTGTACCGCTCTTGGTAATCCATGAGAGAAGAACTGAACATAAGGAGTGCTACGATATGAATGCGCTGTCGAATCATGTAAAAAAATAAGTGGCTAGTAAGTATTCAAAGACTGTCTACGTTATAACTTTTATCATTGCCGTCGTGCCGTTCATCGGCACTCAGAACGCAATGAAGAGAAAGGCATAAATTACCAATTCTTAGTATTAATTTTTTATTATAAAAAGATGCTGATTAAGTGAAACCTGCGATAGCAATAGGCAAGGCTTGCGAAATCTCCTGGTAAAAAATCCGTGTGCTGTGAAGACGATGGAGGGTCATATTTTTAGTCATTTCCAATGCCACTGCACATAAGTGACATGTTTTCCAGGCTTCTTGTCTATATAACCTCAGTGATTTGTCAAATTAATTTATGGTTCCACTCTTAATAAGAGGTTTTAGAAGTTTGGCAGTGCCTATTGGTGAGCTGGTAAAATGTTTCGAACTGCGTGATGAAAAGGATTGAATTTCGTACATAATCAAAAATATTATTGCAGGAGAGTTGCTGCTGGTTATCGCATTTA
>JAHQIW010006149.1:0-21505 GCA_019055375.1 Parelaphostrongylus tenuis
AAGACGAAAGCCACAACGAAGACGAACGACTGTGGAATCACTTTAGATCAAATGACTCTAAAATGACTAAATGCGTCGAAACGGTAGCCGAATAAACTTGTTTTTTACACTTCGCAAAACTGGTTCAATCAACGTAGAAGTTTTGAGCAAACTAAAAGATATGTAATATCCTTCGGAGTGCCACCTTCTTAGTAAGTCAGTCAAGCGGCTGATATCAGTAAAAAATTATGAAGAACGTGTAAAGTTGCTCCCTAGTGGTGCATATTGTCCAATTATAGCAGTAGCTGTACTTTGCTAACCTCTTTTCGTTCATGATCTTCCCTTCTTTATAACAGTTCAATATAGAATACACTCATAAGAATGCTAGAGTAGGAGCAAAACTCTGGACGTGAAGTCATCTCGAACGCGCAATTGCCATTAAACATGAACCAATAAATTACTGTGCCTTTCTCTCAACGGTGTTCAAATGAATTTGAACTGAAATGAACTGGATAGGAAGCAAAGACAACATCTGTTTTCAACCACGGCTTCAGCTTAGCTCAATCAAATGCCGATCTGTACTTTTACGGGTCATTAGGGCTAACGAGCAAATGTAAAGGCATTGTTCTGTTGCCGGGATAAAGTTTACAAATCTCTATTAGGGTTCTGTGGTTTTCCAGCTTTGTACTAAATGTCGTAACGGATGCGATAATCCGCACTACGTCTCCTTCGACGTCGTCGCTATCAAGCCCGAAATTCAATCGAATTCAAGACGCAATTCATAACATTTCAGCATTCCTGGTAAGCACTCCAGTCTTCTACTTGCTTATTAGGAGTAGAAACTTAAACTGTTTGTACAAATTACTGAGAATGTATCGCTAAAAAACAGCAGAATATGTCATTTATGTGCACAAAAATTGAAATCGACAGAATATGTCCCTTTCATCGTCTTTATGGTAAGAAGGTTTCGTTCAGGAGATTTTGTTAATCTACCTACCACTTCTGTTTCGATTTTTCCGCCAGATCTCACTAATTCATCACCTTCTTTATCAAGAAACTGGATTTCAGTTATATCCGCCTGCTTATTTGAGACGTTTTGAGTGCTAAAATAGCACTTCGACAATTCTCGCAAGTTTTATCTCGGATAATCGGACACTAGTAGCCACTTTTTTTTCACAGAATTCGAGGAATTGATCGTTCACATTCGTTCGTCTTCGTTATGAATAACGGAAATCATGCTAAGTCAAAATTTTTCAAAATGGAATGACACCGAAGCTGATATGATTGCAAAAACATTTTCGTAAACATCCTTTAGTAGTCCATGTAAAAAAGCCTCATGATACAGCTTCGCTTATTTGATTTCCAGAAAATTAAAAGTTCAGTAGAATGGCAGCCCTAACGTGGAGATACCTTTCAGAACCGTTACAGCGTTGCCGATACTACTGATATCTAGTGAGCAAAATATTTATTCCTTAGTAACTTCTTGTGGAGCATTCGCTATAAATTTTCTGATGTTCTCTGTCTCTGCCAATAAACGTTATCAGAAGACATTTCTATCACCGTAGTGAACTGGAAAGGTGCAATTTTACGCTTTATCAAAATGACTTTTCGAATTCCAAAAAGTCATCTATGATACTTCAAGTTCTTTCCTGATAGTAACTATTTGCTTTCTTATGCAATGGTCGAGACATCCGACTTAGTACAGAGTCATACTGATAGTACAAGGAGACTGGTGTGCCAAAATATTTCATGCCTATCAATTCAACTAAAACAGACGGCACTTATTTGACAGGGAACTTCTGACTCAGATGTGTTCATTTTCATAAAACTGCCACCGGGGCGATTGCAGCGCTGACGGTGCTCTTTGTTTGTTGTCTGCAAAACACAAGAAATAGAATCTATTACTTTCCCGATTGATACATTTTCGCTTAGTCATTGTAGATAAGTAGATTTTTTAGCTTATCCATTACGTCAATTCCTGTTGCAATTAGACTCACATGATGACAAGAATGTTTTTTAGGAGAATGTGCAACATGGTTGTACAGATCCTCAACAAGAGTTTGTCAAAATCAGAAGTCTAAATAATCGTGAGCAATTTTAGGAGCGGAAGGACAATTTCACTGCGATCGACCAACGAAAACGATGGAATCGTTCTGGGTGTTCTGACTGAGCAGTGAAAATTTGATAGCGCTTTGTAAACATACGTATTTGTTTGAAACATAGAGCCTTCAAGAAAGTGGATGAGGAATCCGTCAGCACAGTGTCACTTCTAGAGTTTAATTTGGAACACCCAATTTTCTCTCTCTTCTTAATGCATTGTGAATGACTGCGAACATAAGTTTTTTTTTTGCCGTGCCATATCATAGCGTTTGGTAGTTGTTTTTGTTTCTAGACCAAACCCAAAGACGAGAGACGCTAGTGAGTACATTAGGGCATAGCAAGTGTGATTTTTGTTCCTTGGAAATTTCCTGCCATGAACTATTTACAATAAAAATTGCGCCTCGCTTTGTCAATTGATATCTTCTTTCACATATTTTCTCTTGCAATTGCGTTAGTTCTTATTTGTAGGGAAATCAGGATTTTATAGCTCGGAAACACGAATGAGATGGTGAAAAGGCGTTGTAAACGATCTCATTTGAGCAACAAAAGCATTCATTGAACATTTTCTTAGCGCTCACTTCCTCATTTCTGGTTCGCATTCAAATTTCGCATACGCCACCTCATTAATCAATTCACAATTTCTTTTGGCTTTCAAAATTCAACCCAAAATCGCTTTGAAAAATTGCGCATTCAGACTAGTAGGTTGATGACCTATATCGTCTAGTGATCAGAACTGCGAAAAATATCTGCTTCTTGTACAACATTGGTTAATGTGCCGATTACTACATTCATTGTTGATTTATGATTACTATGGTTCGTTTAAATGAGTGTAAATTCATTTATGGTCAAATCTACACTAGTTGAAGTGCTTTCCAGGAGTTGTAAATGGATAGTCTTCGGAACGTGGCAGGACTTCCGACCACTGCGATTATGCTGTTAGCCATGTTGCATGCAGTGTTGGGATGTGGAGTGATGCCAGCAGGTCAAAGTAAAGGGTGGAAGGTTTTTATGACAATACAAGTCTTAGTATCGAGTATACATTTCTGATTCAACGGATGTTGTATCTAATGCTTCGCTATCACTCATAAGCCACATTAATCCATATATATGAGTGAAGTGGTTCTAGATAGCAGCGATGAAAAGATATTCGTATTTTTCTGTAGAAAATCATATCTAGAAAATTGCACCCAACACAGTGGCTCAGTGATTGTTTAAAACAAAGTTCACGAAACTTTCTTTCAGCAAGGACTTGGAGCTTCAATGTTAGGGGCTTTACCTTGCCAGTGAACATGGTTTACTCTGAAGCAGTCACAGTCCGTACCCAGTTTCCCTGGTATTGCAGCTACTCGACAAGCCGCCAGCTCATTTGTGTCGCGTCTTGTAATGCAAACAGTGAGGTCGCTACTTCTTTTTTATCCTTTTTAGGATTTTAGGTATCCTGTCCGCATTTTAATGAAAGTGAACCCAAATTTTCTAGACTCTCTCTTAATGTCAACACGGTTTCTCAACATAGCGCGACAAAATTAATTAACGGCGCTCTCATGATAACCGTGCCACCTGATGAGGGAGTCCAATATTCAGGTCATTGAAGTTCTCGAGCAACAAGGTCGTAGTGCAGGCCTCTCTGATGCTATGATTTCAAACATTTTGGGTCAGCTCACGATTCAGATCAATTATGTTCCTTTGGAATGCAAGGAGGCGTCTGTCATCAAAATGGATCTAATGAGTACGTTCTAAACTTTTGAAACTGGCCTGAGAAGATTCATATATGTGTCAGAAAGCATTTACAGCGACTACAACGCATCTAATATTATCTTCATGTTCATGATACATTAATATATGCAGATGGCAATAGCAAGAAAACAATCTGGCAATGTGTTTCGAGCGTTTAATGAGGTCTGTCTTGAGCACTTATACAGTGCAAGACACGTGTTTCGGCCTTCCAGCCTCGCCAGTTGTACGGCGCGTTTTCGTTCAGTCAGTTCCTCAGGTATATACCCTACATATAAAAGAATCCACAACGAACTTTTTACACTTGACGTACGATGAAACATTCACCGTGGCGTTCTTTTCGAGTGGTTGTCGACTGGCATAGCCTACGGTTGACGTGGACATATGTAGCGAAGCAAACAAAGTCTCAAAATAGCCGATTACAATGTTTGCTACATATGCCTACGTAAGAGCTATACGCCATGCAGTAGACGATCACTCGAGATTAGCGCCACGGTGATTGTTTCACCTTACGTCAATTATGAAAAGTTCGTTGCCGATTCCTCTGTGTAGGGGTAGACCCGCAAAGGACTGACTAAACGAAGTGGCACCGTGCAACTGAGGAGGCTGAAAGGCCGAAGCACTACAATGCCAGATTATATTGTTTTTGAGCAATGTTTCAAAATAGTCTATTGCAATGTTCGATTTTCAAATTACTGTTGTCAGCTGTTAGGAAAAAGGTTTTGAGCAGTTTCGACGTTGATACGTTAGCGGCTTACATACGTTTCGGTGGTTCCGCACTGCCTCGTCAGAGTCGCACGCCTCCGCACGCAATTTCCCCTACTGATAGGGACGGAGAAACGTTGTTACGGTGAAATGTAACACAGCTTACGCAGATCACTAACGCACGAGCCTCAAAATGGCTCAAAACATTTTCTCTGATGATACTGAATGTTTATAACGAGGTTTTATAGACCTATCGTATATAAGGAGTACTGCTGCTACAGTTA
This sequence comes from Parelaphostrongylus tenuis, assembly GCA_019055375.1. Lineage (NCBI taxonomy): Eukaryota > Metazoa > Nematoda > Chromadorea > Rhabditida > Metastrongylidae > Parelaphostrongylus > Parelaphostrongylus tenuis. The sequence goes on from JAHQIW010006149.1 coordinate 4,800, forward strand.
GTAAATCTTAACTTCGATCAAGATAAGCATCAGTGTGCCGGTAACAGACTCACTCAATGCACATAAGACCTTGTTTTGATCTTCCCCGTATCTGCAAAGGGCTGCAACCCTCTGAAATTTATGAAGGTGGGAGCGACATGTTTTGGAACCTCATATAAAACACGTAATGTTGGCCATTGCCGCTTTATTGACTTAGGGTTGTCCATTCGAGGCCAAGCCCAGTGGGGATCAACTTGACTAGCTATCATCGACATTTGTAGTAAAACTGAGGAAACAGCAAATTGAAATCATAATCAAATTCGTGGGCTGCTGTAGTTGATTTACGAGAAAAGGCGAATTGAACGAAAGAAGTGCTAAAAAACAAATCGTGGAAGTAAGTGGTTCATGTCTTCACGGACTGTCAGTGATAATTCTTGTATCACTTGCCGTTGTGCTATTCTTCGTATTCAGAGCTCAAATAAAAAGACGCAAATTGTTGAGGTCCATTACCAACACTTTTTGATAAAGAAAGTTATAAGTAAGTAGCTCACTTACTTGGATACTTGAACGGTCCGTCTTCACGATATGTGCGAATCCCAGCACATTTCCCATTAGTCTCTTCTTCTAGCGATCGCCGTCCGTGATGGTGGTTTGATTCGAGCATGACGGCCTGCGCGAGTTTCACACCGTGATGTGTATTGACAGAACATCGGCAACTAGTAGAACAATTAATTAATCCTTTTGACTAACACATCCGACCAGCGTGTATGTGGTAAGGGTGTATCCTCGTGGAGTCTACTCTACAGTTCGTTTCGCCTAATTTTCGTTTAATCTTCCTACTATATGACCGGCCTATCCGTCTTTTGCAATCGACTCATGTTCTTCTGGGTCGCGAAGATGAGATAGATATTAGATATCTGAGCTGCACATGTCGGCTAGATGTTGAGTGTGCCAACTGATTTCAATAAGACATCGCTCAAGCGCAGCTTACGTCTCTGCCTCATAGTGGAGCAGTGTGACGACTGTCAAATTGGAAAGGCAAGTTCTTGATTTTGGGTGTTTTTTTCTTGGTGGTTTGTTTGAGAGTTCGAGTGCGGCACACTTGGTTCTCTTTCTATTATCAAGTTTCTCCTTTATGTTGTTCTCCATATTAAGTGAGCGACCAAGGTACACGCACGAAGTGGTTTTTGTGATCGGAGAACCATCCAGTTTGATATGTTTGCCATTGCACCATTGGTATTTTACGAACTGGGTCTTTATGCAATCCATGCGTAATGCGATCTTCCTGCTTTTTTGAGTTTTTGAGCATCGTCTCTGCTTTAGTAGTGCTTTTTCAGAATATGACGATTTCACCCGTAAAACAAAAATTTGATAAAATTTTTCTATCGATACGTATGCCCTTCTCGTCCTAGTCGAGCGAGTTTATTATGCACTGTAGTATGGCGGAGAACAGATTTGGCCATATGGCATCGTGTTGTCGAACCATTTTCTCGATGAGTGTGGTAAGAGGTCGATGAAAGAGCTGCATTTTTGTGTAATTTCGAGGACAGCACGATTGAATTCTTATGTAGGACGGATCCAATCCTTGATCAACAAGTGTTCTAGGACTACTTTCGTTTTGACGCTATCACATCTTTTTTCATAGTTGATGAAACTTAAGATTAAGAGCACGTGGTATTTCCGACAGACTTCTATGACACTCGTCACGGATTCGATGTAGTCCACGCAACAAAATCTTTGTTGAAATTCTGCTTGCTCAACTGGTTGGGCCTTCTTTAGTTTTCTTGATGTGCGCGGAAGCATAATCTTTGCAAAATGCTTGTAAAGCATGCTCAACAAATAGGAGGTCACAAAGATCTCTTCGGTCACCCTCTTCATGAAGGATGACTGCGCTCATCGTCCTCCATTAGTCTGGAGTTTTCTTTCTTTAAAAGTTAAATGTGATATGTGTTTCGAGAAGTACATGTAAGCCATATCCTTCAACTCGTAGAAAGTCGGCAATGATGCTATCGGATCTGAGAGCCGTGCCTTTTTCATGCTTTTCTATCGCAACTCAAATTTCAGAGGACAGAATCCCGAGCTGTTTTTTTCCGGTGGAAATATGGAATTCGAGACGGGATGGGAGAACAGAAAAGTTCACTGTACAGTTTTTTCCTTATCATTTCCATATCATGGCGAAAGTTCTCGTGGTTTCATCTTCGTTCGTCAACGCTGGTAGAGGAGTTTTGTAATCACACTGGTTATGATGGCGCCTTCAGGCATAATCTTTTTTTGTGCTACTTCCAATAGTTTCTTCTGCAGGTGTAGATCCTTGTGCAAAGGTCTTCTACAGCTGGCATTCGATAATACTCGTGCCAAGTGTGCTGCATCAGAATCAAGCTTTAGCTTCTTTCGCTTGTTTGATCAATTCTTCGTGATGGAGGAGCTGCGATCGGCTCTTTTGGATTGAGTAATCGAAGACAAGTCAGCACAACTCCTAGGATTCCTCCGGCCAAACACGTCGTAATCTTCTGTGCGATCATCCTTAATCTGCTTGTCATGGTGGGATAAAATTACCTCTAGAAATGTTTTTATTAAGAAACGGTGCCACTTCTTTGTGCTCGATGACATAAATTCTTTTCCAGCTAACGGATGAATCGTATCTTAGCCAAAAATGCGGCGATCGGACATATATGCCTGATCGCCGCATGCGGCGTGCCGTTAGGTAACTCCCATATCCAACAGCGGTGTTCTTTCCTTTAGTGACTTTTCTTTAGTGAGTGAATGAAGTGAATTTTCGTGAAGGAGACGCGTTGCAGATAGAAGTTCTGCGAAAACGGTTTCTTTAACTTCTTTCTCTTAATCCAAATTCTCTAATCTTGTTGCTCTAGTTGGCAATTTCTTATCTGGCATTGTAGTTCCCAACAACGAATTTGTAATGTGCCTTATCATTATGGATAGCTTCTTCCAACTGTTGATAAAATGCGTCGAGTTCGTGTTCATCAGCTGCATCGGTCGGTGAGTAACAGTTGACGATAGTGATTTTGCCGTTGCGCTGGAGTCGAAGGATGGTCAAGGGAGGGAAGAAAGTTTCAACCGAATACGAGATGTGTGACTGGACGGTGTTGAACGAGAAGGCCTACGCCGCCAATACTTTGTGACGGGGGCTTTTCTCCTAGGAATACTAAGATCCCGTTGTTTAGTTGACGTATATAGGTCTTCTTGAATTTCGTATCTTGTACGGCAATCATATGAAGCTTTATGCGGCTTACTGCTTTGAGAAATGTGTGAAGATCCGGTGTCAAGCGGAGAGTGTCCTTGCACTGCACGTGCCGATTAAAAAAACAATCTCCAAGGCAGGCGTTTCGTTTGTTTGTTCAATGGTTCCGAATGTAATAATGTCGTGCATCTCTCGTGACTTTAAGGTCTCTCATTTTTCGACTCGTCGTCTGGCGCCTTAGATGGGAGCAGCCAAGGTGGGGGGTACCGAGGTTACCCGAGTGCTGGTTGTGCTAACTGACGTACTTTGGGACTCTGGCTTAGACTTACAAAGGCGTTTTGTATTCTTAACGATGACGTTTTCCAAGCAGTTTCTTCTGGCATTGCACCCTTCAGTCGAACTTCCTCCCTTTTGATTGGGCGGATGATGTTGAAACCGAAATCAATGAGCAAAGTAGGATTGAAAATGAAGTTTAGTTCTTGCCCATAATAAGGCGACCAATGAAAACCGATATCATTCTCTGGACAGGAACTTTTCATAAGAGTGTTAGTAAACATTCAAAAGCCTAAATCTCTGATCAACGCGTTTCTTAGCCGTTTTCTTTCAGGAGCCAATTTTATAACGGTCTAGAGACAGAACACAAATCATGTTTCAGATTGGCTGCGTAATTCAACTATTAGTTCACTAAAAGCACGAAGAGAATATGAACGAATAAAGAAAGCATTATGTTATCAGAGTCATGACATTTGATTTGAAGTTTTTTCGAAGCTAGAAAAAACCTTAGTCGATTGGCAAACATCACACTTCTCCTAATCGCCAATCGATCGATCGTCGACGGCCGTTGCATCGAATCTGTGGCCACTAGGACCCCCGACCGTAAATTAGCCTGTAAACAAGCAAGGCGAGTGTATGAACTCGTCTTATTAACCCTGGCACATTGCAGGGGAACTCTGTTTTCAAAAAATAAGCATAGCGTTTGGAATAGTTAAACTCTACGTAATCGAATGATTGCTAATGGCCTAAAAAAGAGCTCTATCTTGCGAAAAAATTCGTGTGCAAAACACGTGGGCTTTCTTTCTGTAACAACGTCAAAAGAAGGCTTTTCAGAAAAGCGGCTACGTGGGGCTCTAGGCAGAGATTTAGCTTTGAAATAATTGCTAACATTCTTACGAAAAGTTCCTGCCCAACGAATGAGATGGTTCTCATTTGTCGCTTTATGATGAACAGGTACCGAAAGTTGGTCGACCGATCAGGATGATGTAGGGGCCAAAAGGCCATAAGTTAGTGAACCCTACTGAATATACAAAGAGGAAGTTGAAGGCGAGGCTGAGAAACTTTTTCTGGAAGAAATTCGTGTTGTATAAAACACAGCGGGAAAATTCATTTTGCCACTGCAGTCTTCTTTCACGGAAGTTAGATACGCCACCAACTCCTTGTATGCACAACTTCAAGCATTTATTTAAACAAGATTATACTTCTTTTACTTTTTATTCTTTCTTCTATACTGTTTCTACTTCTGATAAGCATTTCAGAGTGTGGCGGTGCCTATAGGTAGTGAAACTTCTGGTACGGTATTGAATTGTGCTGGATTTTATACAGTGTTATCGAGGTATCGTGAGAGACTTTTCACGTTTAAGCGAATGTGAATTTCGCAAATCACCACTAAGTTGAAGCACCATGAAACCCTAACTGATGTCATAAGACTGCTTCGAGCGAGAACACATAAATTAATTCTTCGTGATAAAAGAGAAAGGGATAAAGAAAAAGTATTGAAGATGTCTATATTCCGTTTTCCTCCGATTTCATAACGAAAGCAAATACGAATAATGAAGGATTTTGCAGCTGAACGAGTCACAATGCCACCACAGTGTATCATCGTGGGCACCACGGTTACATCCTTGTGCACTGCAATGGCAGAGGCCTGTAATATCAACAATCCATGATGAAAATAAAAGCTATTCCCGCCGATCAAACGTCGATCTCCGGGACTCTCACGGTTTTGATACCGCTTTGTTTTCGTATTGTTTGTTCAAGAAAATCTTTGTAGACCACGAACATTATCATGGCCAATTGGTCGAGACAGATGTGGCAAGGAGTAGTGAACAGGGCAGTTCAAATATTGGCATCGGGTCCATTTGTATCGCACTTCTTCTCGGCAGTCGCAAACTGTCGGCTGAATTGTGAACACAAACTATGAGATGTTTAGAACGACCTATAAATTTTTCTCGTTTTCATTAACTGTTAAGCCACAAATGGATAGATTCGTATAGAAATTCGATTAAGTTTATAGTGTATCGTGTTTTGCACCATACAAACTGACAGAAAATTCGGTGGTTAAAAAATCTCTGAAGAATAAAACTCCGCTTTTCATATAAGAAAAAAATTGCATTTTCGTAAATAGATAATGTCAACAGTTTCGCAACTCATTCATTAGAGATTTGATCTCTTTGGTAAAGTTTCTTCCCTTAGATACTACTTGGTGACCATCGAGCCCACACAACATCCCTCTCCAAGAGTCTATAAACAGCTTGAATAAACATCACTTGAGATACTTTTAGAATTATGTAATTGAACTTAGTGGCCTCCTTCCTCTGTGCGAAAACATAGAATCTTAAGCGAAGGAGACGATAAATGAGCACATGAAAAGTTCTGGGCCATTCGTCACCTTGCCCCGTTGTTAGTTATGCAGCCTAGAATGGTTTCTCAATAGCAGCCGTCACCATAGTCGTCGTCCTAACGTTGTCGTATCGAGAACTTATTCGAGGTCTAGGAAAGTGTCATAAATTTCTCTGCTGGTTGGGCTTTTGGATCTAGCGTATAGTTTGCTGGGGCATGGAGGATAGGATTTTACAGGTAGGTTGCAAATCTCTTCCTTAAGTAGAATCGAGATATTTATTGCCAGCGGTTCCTCACCACCTCAACACCATGCTTTTCAGGGCTTTTAGCCGATTTGATCCGTAGAAAAGAAGATATGTCAGATCGGTGTGGCAGATGCAGGGCGTCCATCCAGCGAATCTTTAAATGAGACACATGATACTTTTGGTCCATATTCAGTTCCGCCACATCCTAAACGACACCCCACATGCTCTCGTCATTTTCCAGGCAGAGATCACACGATGAGGGAAGTCGGAAAAATCTGGGATAGAAAATCAAATTAGAACTAAAAGCCGTCTCGTGGAGCTTCTGTTAGCAAATGTATCTTATACGGTGATTTATTTTTCAGAATGCCCGTTGGTGGATAGTGGGGGCCTTTTCAACAGGAGGACTTTTTTTTTTGAAACAGCATTTTTATGAACGGAAGATGTGTTTTGGAATTCCAACGACAGCTGTATTCTATACTAAATGCGAACGTTGATTTCTCTTCTGCCAGGATTCGATTCCAAGACAAGTCTAAGACCATGTCACCATAGTCGGTGAGATGGGATACTTGGTTGACCCGGTGTAGACATGGAATCAAAGCAGTGCATAAGTGAACCGTTGTCTCCGTGATGTATCGAGAAATACCAACGCTACGCTATTCTTTGAGCTACAGATAGGTTGGCGATTGACCACATATTCATAGACCGGTTTAAAATCTTTCAAATGACTCTTCATCTACTCATTTAATTATATAATGATTGACGTTTGGGCCGTTTACGCCTCCTTCCATTTTTGAACCTTCAGATCAACCTATGCGAAAGCGTCTACAACACAGAGTGGTACTAGGAGCCAAGCAATGTGAACGTAGTATTCATCGTCCTTTTTCTCGTTATCGCACACAAAACATGTAATGGATTCAAGTAGCAAATGTCCTGCCGATTGAGATGTGTTCGGCTGAACTGTGCTTAATACGCCTGCCACGCGGATTAAATTTATCGGTAAATACAGCAAGAATAAACCACCTAAAGGAAAACAAACCTATATAAAAAACAACAATAACAAAAAGCATATTAATACCCATTCTAACTATATGATAACGCTTCAACGACATATTACGAAATAAATCAATTGATCAATAATCGGTCAGAATCCGATCGACCACCAATCGATCGATCATAAGTAATGAGTAAACTAGTAGGATACACATGTGGATGAGAGACAAGCGCCAACAGTATATTACGAAACGCATCGATTGATTAATGGACTGTCGCGGTTAGATCGATCGTTACATGAGTGACGAGTCATTGCGTCTTAGTACATGATGATGAGTCAATACGTCAGAAATACACCGAGGCTACAGATCCGGAACCAACGGACAGTTCATGAGAAGCAATGCATTACGTAGAGTGCTTGCAAGCCGCAGCCACGAGACGGAGGCTGGGGGGAGATACCGTGGCCGCATCGGAAGGACGAGACTCCGGGGGTGGTATGCTAGGTAGATGGCATGTGAGCACTGCCGATCTATGAATCAATTATGTTTTCACATAGTCTGCTTCAGGATCGTTTTACAAGCCCGCTACTCATCCCATGGGGGGTGGGCCCATGACTATCACTATCGGGTTCGTCTCCGTGGCACGGGCTTGTAATTAACTCGTCATCGACACTATGAGTAATCGGTAATTAGAATAAAGATGATGAACAACCTTACACGTCTCTATGTGAGGTGGTCATCAGTAACCGATACGTATCCAGCGGAGGCTTATGTCAAGGCATGAACATCATCGAGAGCGACTAATAGGCAATAAGGAGAGGGGGACACGTCTAGGAAGGGAGAGATAGAAAGGCTGGGCCCCAAGGGCCAGCTCGGGGCGCTCGGCTACCGCCGTCATCGGCCCATTGCCCTGCTCGCGTACATCCGCTGCCCATCCGTCCTTCTGTCCTTTAAGAAAATATCAAAACCGTCCACGTTATCTTATCGCTCATTCGAATAATATATTGAATGCGCAAGACTTGCTATAAGATCATCCGAATGACATAAGAAAGTGGACAATTTTGCCATGTTGGATGTTTCTGATTCGTGCATGCGAACCCTTATTTTTGAATTGATATACGATATTGCTAGTAGTATCTAGTGTGCGAGGAGGTATCCCGTTATCTCGCAAATGAGAGAAAGGATCCGAAGTTCCGACCTACGTCAACGATCGAAAATCAGAGACGCCGTTTCACAGGCCAGGATATCGAAAAATAAGGTGGGCCGGATACTGTGATGCGCTTCAAACGACAACCGATGGACGAGAGGCGTTACCGACTGGAATTCCTCGGGATGTCAAGGCGCTCTAAAGGAACACCACTGACCCGTTGGTCCGATTTCTCCACGAAAGCCATTAGAAGAAAGATATGATGCTCAGCGAATCCCTAGAGCGAGGGAAGGACCCACTGGGCTACTCTTGCACGCGATAGGGAAAAAATGGAAAGAGTTTGCTGGTACCCGCTGCGAGTTACTCGACAATCAACGGGACGACAGGTGACAGGTGATCACGATATTGATATATTACTCGGTGAACTCAAAAGTGTATGCTTGAGAACTGTCACCGTTTCAACCGCAATGCTTCAAATATAAAGCAGAAGTAGAGCTCCAATTTGGAGGCTGCATCTGTCTGTGGATTGCTATGTTACAATTTCCTTGAACATTCAAAATATAACTTAGAGAAAGAACTTAGCTTTCAAACACTCAGCGTTCTCGCTGTAACGTTCGCAATCACAAAAATTCTGAGTGGATCGTGCCTTGAGTGCTATGGCAAGTTATATAGTCTCGTTCACAGGTATTTGATATCCATGAGCCTAGTTATTATTTCGCATCAATCAAGGCCCAATTGGGCAATAGAGCAGTAGATATTGCTAAACGCTGTCGAAAAGCAAAGTCTGCCCCACTTCCTCAAGCTCATCTTCGAGTCCGTCGTACATGAGGATTCAGAATTTTGAAGACCTTTGAGGACGATGAATGCGAGGGAGTAAAACGAATCGAATGCATATATATATATATATATATATATATATATATATGTATATATATATATATGAAAGGTTGTCACAGAGCGCTGAAAGATCGATGCAAAAAATGAGTGACAGTTAAATCATTTTTGAGGAGATTCTGAGGAAATTGTGACCATATGACTTAAAGTACATCATGGGAACGCACGACAGATAAGGAAACCATGCATGGGAATAGTTTCAAGATTTCAAAATAAAAGCTTAAAGCTCTCGGCCGTTGATCAATTTTCTGAGAAATTCGCCATCCATCCATCTTCATCTAGTATTTGATTGGGCGCATGTCTGGCTTTCACAATGACTTGTGGTGGCCTACTGATGATCTCAGGGCTGTCATCCTCCTAGAGAAGACTGATACCAACTCCTTGGAGTTCAAGGAGCTTAGTGAGCTTTGAGCGTGGAACCGAACCGTCGAACATGATAAGGCGAAAAACGGTCATGCTGCAGAGCACCTCTTCACCGCGCCGTTATGTCATCATGTGATATTCAAGAGATGTTTTCTCCGAGGGCGATTAGGGGAAACCTCATGCGAAGATAACAAATGCAAGCTTTCCTCTGCTCCAGTTTTTGTTGGTGACCACGTAGATTTCGATATGACCTGCTGTAAAGAACAACTTAAGACAGGTGTTTGAGGAGGCTGGTTTTTTCTTATTCTTTCTCTACGAACCGCCAGTTATTGCGTTCTATTCGTTTCCTTGCATTCATCGTCCTCAAAGGTCTTCAAAGTTTTGAATGTAGTTTCGATTGATGCTTGAAGATCTCGTTTTCTTTATGATTTGCCATGAGATTACTAGTCGAAAACTTTTTATGCGGTCTCGGAGATAACTAACCTAAGGCGTCCCCTTGTGGGACGGACTTGAAGATGAGCTTAAGGAAGTGGGCCACAGACTTTGCTTTTCGACAGCGTTTAGCAATATCTACTGCCCTATTGCCCAACTGGGTTTGATCGATGCGAAATAATAACTCGGGAATTTGTGATTGCGAACGTTTCAGGCGGAGAGCGCTGAGTGTTAAAAAGCTGAGTTCTTTCTCAGGTAAAGTTTTCTTTTGAATGTTCAAGAAAATTATAACATAGCAATCCACAGACAATGCCAGCCTTCACAAATTGGAGCTCTACTTTTGCTTTATATTTGACATGCGGTTGAGCGGTGACAGTTCTCAAGCATACATTTTGATTTTACTGAGTAGTATATCAACATCGTATATCAATTCAAAAATAGGGGTTCGCATGCACGAATCAGAAGATACTTTTGAAAAGGATATACATATGTAGTCCGACCCATTATTTCTTTGTCTTGAAAAATTACACAGCAGTTGACAACTTATACGATCAGCATTGTTCAAGAGTAAATCATCTTCCTCTTTATCTAAATTAGCAGCGGTCAACCAGTGTTTCCTTGTTTACCTCTGATCTACTCAACTTTCTTCATTTTGAGCAGAGTCTTTAAACGGGTGTAGATGGTCTCACTGAAGGTATTTGGAGAGGTTGGAATTACACGAAGTACACGAAATTGTCTTTAAGGGCATGCTAGAGGGAAATTCGTTAAGGCACGTAAAATTAATAAGCATACTCAGCGGCAAAATTCGCTATGATAATAAATTTTCATCTTAGAGTAAGTAGATAATGAAAGTACTCACATTTACACACCGACCAAAAATAATCTATGTTTTGGCAAAAAGGTCTTACTTTGTGATGTACACTGATAGTTCAAAAAATGTCAAAAGTTGCCGATGAGGTGCCATCGCATGCAGTGATCATCATCGTTCTTCGCGAACCATACAATATTTTCTAATACTACACTATGACAACTGCTGGCTACTGCACTGAGTTAGAGGATATCAGAACTATAAGGTTTATGATGCACTATTTCATTTAAAAGTGCATAATAACATGTCAGATTATATGACTATTCATTTAAGGCAAAAAAATTATAGGTGAGTTGTTGTTGACATAAGAAACAAAAGATTGTAATAACTATAATGCGGTTAATTACGATTGAAACACCATATGAATGATAATCAACAGTTCGAAATATGATTAACATGTGGTTTCCCATCGAAGAACTCGTAGTTTAGAAGAAGTGTGAGGGTTGCTACCAGGTTACAACGATGAGTAATGCCCATGATTGTGTAAAGTTAAGTAAAGAGAGTTACTGCCTAGAAGACACTAGAAGAGAGCTACTTATACACCTCTGTAGATTGTTCAACTTCTGAAAGGCACTATAATCCAGGTTATACGAAGCTTCGTTCAATCGATTTTGTTATTGCTCTAAACTCACATGTTAATTTTATCGCTTCCTTCGCGTAGGGGTCCATTTTTTAAAAGAAGGAAATAAAGCTATTAAGTTCAAACTAAAAACCTCAACTACCATAAAATTGGTTTTCCAATGGAATTTGGATTTTAATGTCGCTAAAGAGAATTTGCTTGCCAGTGAACGACAAATTGTGATAGAAGACTCCAATAGCTCTATTTTTGGTTGGAACATGCCAAACAAACATGAAACAACGAGCTATTCTCCAAAAATTACGGTGACCTAACGAGTATCAAGTCAGTGCTGATATCCTCCTGGGAAATATTTGTAATACTTGGTCAAACCCAGAGAAATGGAAGTTTGTGAGCCCTAAGCGCAGGATTGAACCATCGACCACGTGTGTGGTAGCGCATCTCTAGCCGCTGCGCCGTCACGCTTGTCTACTTATCCACACGTATCGTCGTAGCACGAAATGAAATCAAAGACGTCATTTAACAGCACAAGTCATGCGCAGTAGATGACCGTGAATGGAAAAAAACCCAAAGGAATATGTAGACGTAGAAAAAATGTTGATATATTTTTGGAAGGAAAAGCGATACATTCTGAGCACTTCCATTAAACAAAGATGCCTCGCTTATTCACAGATCGGAGGCCTCTTTTGAAAGCTGTCATATGTGGGCCAAGCTTCAGTATACTTAGGGCATGAGCTATGCCTAATAGTGGTTAACATGGCCCATAATATATCACATGATGCTACTCAAAATATTCGAAAATTCTAGTATTTTACTGCATTTTTCGCAGTGATATTATCATTCATATACTCCTAAGAGAATTGAGTGGTTAGCAAAAACACGGCTCAAGGCGGGAATCGAACCCGCCGCTTCATTCTATCCGGGGGACGTTATGCTCTACCACTACACCGCCGACGCACATTTACGCCACTACTCATTCTTCAACATCTCTATGTTAGCTATTAGCCACCAACCTTTTTAACAGGTTTGGTCGAGCATGCGATTTCGCTCCATAAATCCAGTTGATTCTACTGAGACATAGTTGATTTAATATCTATAAGAACAACTGTGAAAAACAAAATAATAAGACCGTGGAGAAGGAAAAAAGTGACACATGGGAAGTAAATTCAAAAAGAAATGCACTGTGATGGTACGAATTGATGGATAAAACATATACATCATCATACTCAATATTGCATCACTATAGAAGAATTTTACGGGAAATGAAATAAGTGCATAATCTGTTGGAAATTTGCATTTCAAATAAAAGGAAAAATATAGTACATCAAGAAAAAACGAAAATATGCCCGTGGCGGTGAATCCGTCGCCAGTGAAAGTGAGTTCTTCGGCGCGCTTGAATTCGCTTCTTCGGTCAGTCCATGCCCATCAACATATGCTCCAGATAATTCAGCGCGAATGTTGGGTATTACCACGTAAAAGCAAAGCAGATGACCGAATCTGTATTAGCTCTAGAAGCACCGTAGAATTCCTCAACCAACTTCTGAAAGAGATCGGATTAAAGTGAAGCACAGCAGGGAACCTTTGTACACGGAATGAGTATTCTCTGACTTTTATGAAACTTCTACTCTTAGTAGTATTGTCGTGCAAAAAACCTTGAGAAGCTACATGGTGAATCGGGATCGTGAGTGAACCATAAATAAAGGTGGTGAAACTTGATCCCGTATTTCACCTTATACCAGGAGCAGCTGTTCTAATCCTTTGCACTACCGACGCCTGTTTTGCCAGCATTTCTACAGGTAACTAGGTTGGATTTTGATATCGAGTACCAGACGCGAAGCCTTGACGGTTGGTTGCTGACAAATTGATGCGTTGTAGCGCATAAAGAACGGTGCGCAAAAACAGGCGTCGGTAGTGAGACGAATTACGTTACAACACCTTCCCGTCGAATAGGTGAAATGTGGGTTTGAGTCCTTACTGACTCAAAAGTTTTGCACATCTTTCAATGCATAAGGTAATATTTGTATCATCATAGCACCGCTATAAAGCGATTATGATGAAAAGATATCTTCTGTTAAACAATCAAAGAGTTATAAAGAAACCATCATAGTCACTTTCAAGCAACATTTTGCCATCTGGTAAATTTCAAATGAATGGTGATGATGTGTAGGTTTCACAGATCCGTTGCGTACTTCTTTAGCCAATGGCAGGACGATGCCACGGACAAAGTCGTCCAACAAGCCGTATTGCGGCAGGACCTTCGGTAGATTGCAGCAGCGGCCGCGTCAGCCCAAGTCCTCATCGCAGAGGCGGTCACTTTTCGTGAGCGTGTTTACACGTTAGGCGGTAGCTTTATCACTGTCTCATTGTGGCAATGGCCTTTTGATTTTGTCACTGATTCTGCTTCCTTTTGGGTCTCTATTCATTTTTGTCATACATACACGAAGCGCAAACAAAATTGTAAGCGGAACTTCACGAGACGGCAGGGCGGGCCCACGTCCAAAATGGGTTCTCTTTGGACCCGCCATCACGGGGAGATGGGTTCTACTGCCCACATATATGAATACCCTGTCATCATGCAAACAGGATCATCATACGCACTGGTTACACCTTCGCGTGTTCGGGTCTTATCTGGGAAGCCATAATCGCATCCAGGAGTCCGCCGCATAGTCCAAGCCACGCAGTTCATGTTCCATCTATCGGTTTCTCTCTTATCAGTTTTTATGGCACATACGCGTTGCCGCAGGTGGCGCGAGTGCGTTAGAGGTGCTACTGGCGTGTGCACACGAGGTCAATGGTTCGATCTCGAGCTTCCTGGCTCACCAAGCCCTCCATCTCTCCGGGCGGGAATCGGGTATCAAAACTGATCTCAGACTTGCCCTGAGGAGGATATTTAGCACCAGCTACTGACTCGGTCTTGCCGGAGGCGCGCACTGCGAGCCACTGGTAAAGCCAGACAATGGCATTCGTCACCGTCACTCAATACACGAGTTAAAACATTGCAACGACGACGTCATTGGCGCTGATGCCGTCAGGTTGGTATGTGATCCAACACGCCCCCGAGCGCTTTCTATCCTCTATCCCTTTACCGCTGCGCAGCTAGGCGCCCAGTTATTACGTTACGTTGTTATTAGCAATACTATTGTTATTTAATTTATGTTTAATAATTTTTTTAGGTTATTTTTTATATGTTATAAAATAAATAAATATTTAATCGTGCACTGTAGCTCAGTACAAGCCGATAGCCCCCCAACCCACCTATCCTACCATCACCATCCCGCCCGATCAGACAGAAAGTCCAACTCACAGCGCGCTTGTCAATAGCCTGGACGCAGAACAGTGGCACTGGCTACCCCAAAGACCTTTGCCTACCACTAAGGCAAATTTTGAGGCCTAAGTGCGAATCCAACCCGCGCATTATTACCTTTTCAAGAGTTAGAACACGTGAGGACAACGGGTTCGCCACCTATTTCTAAAGTCCAGAAGTTTTCAATTCCACCCTCAATATTTGGACATATTCTAGAGCTGAAACAATGCGAATTCTACCGCGTGTTCCATGTTGTAGTTGATAAACGTGTGTTCCCTTAGTAGTCAGCTGAGGGCAGTGCCTTAATAACAACCTCTTCTTCTCTCTTCCTGGTCGAGACGCAATCTAATCACTGTCAAATATAGAGAAAAAAGAGTAAGTAGCGCTGCTTCTAGATTGTCGTGGAGCATGCCGTTCTTGGCAGGGGTGGAACGCGGGTTGAACCAATCAACGCTACATAATAAAACGACTTTTTGTAACTCCGGTAAGGACTGGAAAGGTAGTGAAAAACCGATACTGGGAAATTTAATATTCTAGTTGATCTCTTCAATATCATTGAGCCAGCTTGCCATGTGGTTCTGGTAATGGGCTCTTGTATCAACCAATCCATGTTTATCGACCTACGTCTCATCAGTCGAGCAGAACCCCGTCGTTTTTCAATATCTTAAGCCAACCTTCAAGAGCCCTACCCCCCTAACAGATAGGTATCGAAGACGAACGAATCTTACTACTGTAAGTCAAGTAAAAATATCACTAAACTTACACTGCTGTACACTCGATTGCTCTTTGGCTGGTATTTTTATAACATATACCTTTATTTCGAGTGTTTTATTAAGACCGCGCTCAAATTTAAAAAAAATCTTTCATACTCTTTGAGGTATAATACGACAAAAATACCAACCAAAGTGTAAATCGAGTGGTAAAAACACTGTAAGTTCGTGTGATAATTTCACTTGACTTGCAATGTACATCGTACGTGTTCGATAGCTCTGTGTAGGACAGTAGGGCTCCCGTGAGGATTGGCTAAAAGAGTTTGAAAAAGCGACGGGTTCAGCCCGACTGACGGACTGTAAGGTCGGAAACACGTGTATCGGCTGTACAAGAGCCCTTTTCCAGACCACATGACATGTTGGCTTAAATAATAATGAAAAGATCTATTAAAACTTGAGCGTGGGTTTCAATAAAACACTTGAAATAGAGGTATAATGTTCTAGTTTGAATAAGGTAGCAAAGTGCGCGGTTTTCGTGCTTTGTTGAAATGACCTTTCAAATCCTAAAAGGTTTACACTTAAAGTTTTCGTATGATTGCAACTTTGTGAACTCCTGCAATGGTCGAAATGCTTTATTTAGTAAAATGTCACATTGATAGTGCAAGACAAATGCTACGTAAAGATTATTCCCTCTATAGCAATTCAACTAAAGTAGCATGGAACTGCTACGTCAGAGATCTAGTGATTCAGCTGCACTCAGCGCTCATAAAATTTCTTGTCAGGGCCAATACAACGCTGAAGATGTTTTCACTTCTCATTCGGAAAACAACAAAACAAAATTATGTTCCGTGTTAAGACATTGTCATTTTTTTTTCTGAAGTGGAAGTTCCAGTTCTACTCAGTGCTTATTCCTAACTATTATGAAATTATGAAACTAACATGTTGACAAAAAACGTTTCTTAGAGAAATTTGTCATTCCACTGAAGTATAGCTGTTACTTAAGATTTTCACATAACCAGATATGCAAACGGTCATATGTTACACAGAAAATTTGTGAACGTAAGGGCGAAAAATACTATCTCAAGAACTTAAAGTTACCATTGAATATGCATTAAACTTCTGCTATGAAGCATTTCAATGTTTGGACTGATCTTACTTTTCGAGCATTTGCAAAAACTAGGCAAACCAGAGGAGAGTTTACGACCTTTATATAGATGGAATAGAGCTTTACTGTACGAAACATGTAAAACAAAAATTGATTTGTCTGCATCTTGCGAGGAAGTCGCGAGAAATTGACGACAACTTCATAAACATCTGTCTTTATAGGAACTCAGAGCGTTTTGAAGGTCTCTACAAAGACCTCAGCTCAGTGTCAGCTCATTT
>JAHQIW010006152.1:0-127202 GCA_019055375.1 Parelaphostrongylus tenuis
GGTGCTTCACTATTGATAAGAATAGATCTCCATTCCTCGTTGACTACGGCTCTGAAGCTGTGTCGCCAGAGATCACGCTGTCTGTAAGTGTTTGACCGTTTGTTCCCCAGGCAGATCATAACGGACTAATCGATATCGACAGATCTATTGATCGATAAAGTCTAGTCTTTCTCCTTCACACGGCCCGTCATCACAATTCGTTGTCCGGAGGAAGCCACCGCTTCTCTGCATTCGATTCGTTACCGCGAATTCGTCCTCCAGAGAGGTCCTCGATGATTTCGTGTGTTCCTTGGGCTTCTGCTCAAGGAAATCATCTCCTCATGGATGTCGAAGAATGCTGGTCGAGGCGGATCTCCTTGCAATCCTAGAGAGGTAGCGGAGCCAAGACGTTCTTTGATTCAACGCAAGAGGGTTAGGGGGGGAGAGGAATTGAACGTGGACCTTCCATCCTGACAGGCCGCATCACTAACCAGTGCGCTACCCGGCCCCCAGATAGATTATAATCGGTTTTTAAGCTTTTTTTCATGTTTTTAAAGACGTGTTCGTCTATTTTGTCAATAGGGCACGATATCTATCGAAATCCGTAGGTCAAAACACTGTTGCAGCAAGATGAATTCGATGTTCTCGACGTCGACAGAGAGGATGGAATCCGTCTCTTTCATCGAAAATATCAAGTCACCATATCTCACTGGAGTGAAATACTCCTTCACTCAGGTTACTATCCTTTTTTCTCTTGTTTTTTAACCCTTTCTAGTTTCGATATTGATCAATTTTCGCCCGCGTGCGGCGCGCGATTCTCAATATTTAATAAAAGTTTTCTTCTTCGGTTCAGGAGAAGAATTTCCGATTTTGTAGTATTCTGATAATCCATGATCTCCTCTATACGCTCGTGTGCCTTTTGAGCGTATATAACACTCACATTAGAGAGAAAACTCTGAATGCAAATCATGATTTCATTTTCGCTGCTACAGCTCAATAAGACGATTTTTTCAGAAACCAAGAATACTGTTGAATTCGCAGAGATTTAAGCTTCCGAATGATATATGAAATTTTAGTAAAGAATTTTTCTCCAGTGAATAACAGCTTTGAAAAGATGAGGGTCGAAGGCGACCCTCCCCGTCTGGAAAGGCTAAAGATTTTCCGAATGCGTAGGATTCATTGCGCCGGTTTCTCATTCATCGGATTTTTTGATAGTTTTCTGTTAGACGGCGGCAAATGAATATTCGTCCACGACCACATTCGCTGTAGAAGAATGTTTTGTAAGAATGCCGCCAGTCATTCGAAACCATAAATCTTCGGCTAGAGCTTTACATGGCCTGTTTTCCAGAGCACCCTTTTATTACGCTGTAAAATCCACAAGAAAGTTTTCTTTCACACGACCACGCCTTTTTTTCTCGTCGCGCTTATATTTTTCTGGATAAAACTACTTTAAATTCTTTTTATTTTGACTGCCACTTGCACTGATATAATGTTATAGTATACCCAATACGTGGAGTGCTGTGCAAAAACGTTCGCGTCAGCCGGGATTCGAACCACAGCGTAAATAAGAGTGCTGTGCAAAGCGAGCGTCGGTAGTGCAACGGTTAGCATACGCTCCCGGAAAGAGTGAGATCTGGGTTCGAATCCCGGCTGACGCAAACGTTTCTGGACAGCACTCCTCATATTGGGTATACTAAAACTGCTTTGTTAGACTGGTAGTACTCTTTCGATAGCACAAGTCTCGAACAACTCAAAAATGTTTTTGGATCTCGCAAGGGCCCTTTTGATAGCACTGTAGGAGTAAGAAAACAATTATGTTCCACATCTCACCGGACAAAGCTCTTTCTTCAGACTCCTAGTAATCGTTCGATAGCGTAAGTTTCACTGATTCCAATGCTGTGCTTATTTTCTGGGAAGGACCCAGCACTGCAGTGCAGCAAGGCAAATGAAATCGAGTTTCACTAGCTCGACGAGCTTGTTTACCGGCCGATTCACGCACTGGAGGGCGGGCGATCGACGGTGGCCTAAGGTGGCAGGCATGTAGGGTGCTGCTTCCTACTCAGCTGGGAATTTTATTCCCGCTCTGCAAGAAACTCCAGATAAAGCGATTGACTCAAATGCTACGAGATTTTCTCTACACATTCATATGCTTTTCGTGCTTCCAGCGAATTGTGCGCATTATATTGAAAGTGAAGGCGCGCGGCGAGTGTGCAACATAATTTTATTTTGAATTTTATGACATTATAAAAGGGTGTTTTGAAAAACCTGCCACGCACGGCTCTAGCCAGAGATTTAAACTTTCGAATCACTACTAAAATTCTAACAAAGAAATTTTAACAACTCCCAAGACCGACTGTCTATTAACCTCGGCATGCTTCAGTATGATTCTTGATTTTCTTCTTTGAGCAGAACACGAGGTGTTACATTAAACATTATTTGATAGCTGACGTTTCGGCAGTTCGCCTTCTTCAGAGCCTGGAAAGGTCAAAATGTTTGCAATACAATCAGTCAAACACCTCCATTACTTTTTAGAGAAAATCACCAGACCTAGATTTCAATCGCATCAAGCAAAAATCAACACTCAACATACTCACCGCTTTTTATATGTGTTCCACTGAATGATCCAAGTGGAGATCACCGGAAAGAGAGACACATAGGCTCGTAATGCATCCTACCCATCAAAACAACAGTCTTATATACTGGCTCATATCGCGAGTGTTTACAAGGCATTCCTCCCTGCGGTTTATGGTTGGATTGGTCGTATTAATCCAAAATGCTTCCAAGATCTTTCGCGCTGATGTTTTTTTTTGCTCCTGAGCAAGGATGACTACTTCGATCTCAAAATCAACTCCGTCGTCAGCTATTGAATAAAGTTTAATGTAACACCTCGTGTTCTGCTCAAAGAAGAAAATCAAAAGAAATTTTATTCAGCGAAAAAGGACTTTAAAAAGTTAAGTGTTGAAAACCACCCTCACTGTTTGGGAATAGTTAAGATCTTTCGAATGCATAGGATTCATTGCACCGGTTGTTATTCTTTTATGTATTTATTTTAGCCCTTATTATTAGCATAACTTCATTTTTGTTAGTTTTATCTTCCAACATCAATATTATTTATGGTAATTGTTATTTCAGTCATTTATTGTGTTCTAAATCCATGATAAAAAGCCGCTGAAGACGGGATCTAAGCGGGGCTTTACTGGGGTTCTCATCAGAAATTACTGAATTATTTCAAAAAAATCACAGGTTTAAATTGATGTTAGGCGTCCACATTCTGCTTTTACGATGTCCATTCCTTCGAGTAGTCGTTTTTCTCTAATCCGTTTGATTACAATTTGAAAAAAAAAGTAATCTTTTGCGGGCATCAGCATAATCGATATCGCCGATGGCGCGCGATCTTTGTTATTCAATAACGATTTTCTCCTTTGTTTTGGAAAGTGCTTTAGATTTCTTGTATTTATCTGATAGAACATGATTTTCTCTACAAAATGGTATACTTTTTGTGCATGTATAACCTCTCTGTGCAAAGAAAGCCCCGAATGTGAAATGTTGTGTTATTTTTACTCTCACAATGCGCTATGAAAAGCTTTTCGAGAATCAGTCTGTGCTTCGAATTCGCCAGGATTTACGCTATCGAATGAACTTAGTGTAGTTCAATAAAAAGCGATCTACAGTGTAAAACATGTTTTATTTTTGCTGCTGCAACGTACTACAAATGCCTTCTTGAAGCAAAGTGTCGGAGCCCCCGAGATTCAAGCATTTGAATGACTGCCTAAATTCCAAATAAAAGGCTTTGTTCGGCAAGTGAAGACCCTCAAATTTTGAGGGTCAAATGACTCTCATCGTCCGCAAAGACGTGGTCAAATAGCCACGTTTGATTGTAGGGTTATGAGAGTGAATAATATAGCTAATGTCCTTCTTTTCAGGATAGATGGCAGAATCATTTCTGAAATGAACATAAAAATTCAACAAAAGTACTCGGAATCAATAGTAATTCAATGCATTTCGCATTGTTATGATGTTTTCTAAATACCTAAGAGATTGAGTGGTGAGCAAAAACGCGGCCTCAGACGGGAATCGAACCCGCGTTTCATCCTATCCGGGGACGCGTGCTCTAACCACTCGAGAAACAAAAATAATCAAAATACTTCAAACTCTTATTTGTTCCATATCACAGTTCTTTTCTTGGCACTCTTCTCATTATGAGGCGATAAATGAAAAACCGACCCCGTTCGATGGAGAGAGGACCTTTTCATAGGAGTGTCGGTTTTTTATTTGGCCCTTTATAACCAAAAAGAACCGATAAAAAATTCAGTAAATTGAGTCAATGAATGTAGATAAGTTTGAGTTGTATAGATTCCCGTTTTAGTTTTTGCTTTCTGATTTCAGGTATGAGCTTAAGTTCAAGCTTGATAAATGTGATTGACTTAGTATAAGAAAGTTTTAAGGGCCAGCAAGAACGAACTTTCGACCTTGTCTTGAGGCATAGTAGCGTCGCCGTACTTCTCTACCACACAGCCATGGAGAAATTCCTATTCGTGAGACAGTTCCGTCCCGGTAATTCTCTTCTTCCAATCGACTTCATATCGTGTCATTTTAGCCTTCACTTCTTTCTTCTTCAATGAATTCTTTGTTTTTAGTGTTTCCTAGCAATGGTATGATGTTGTAAATGTATATCTAGGAATACTGAGTGCTGCGCAAAAATGTTACCTTAGCTGGGAGTTGAACCGCGTTCATTCTTAACGGGCGCGTGTTGCCACTACACTATGGAGGCCACCGCTCTGCTATCACTCTTCTTCTTTCAGCTATCCTGGTTGGACACGTTTTACGACAACCAGGAAGTTTTGGAAAGAAATTGACGGAGATTGATTGGTCTAGTTATGATGCATCAATGGATATACCATTGAATTATGTGCGGGACTGATTGATAAGGCGAGGGGAAAGTCTGCTTTTTCTCTCTTTCTCTCTTTTCTTTGCTCTTCCATCTTTTCTTCCTTCTTTCTTTTCTGGTTTTCCCCTTTCTCTTCAAGAAGGATTATCTGTTTCTTCTGATTTCTGTTAATTTCAGGATCTTCCAACAGTTGACATCGTGAGAGAAGAAATCGAGGAAGAATGTGGATACAATGTCAAGCCCGATAGAATCCATCTTATTGCTACATTTAGGTTAGGGCAATCACTTTTTTTCACAATCATCGTTTTGAAGATTACTCTTTTAAAGGGGCGCGTGTGGAGCATTGGTTAGAGGTGTTCTGCTACACAGTTCGACCAATGATAGTCGACGGTTCGTTCCCGTGTCGAGGCTCACCAAGTTTTCATCTTTCCGGAGTCGGCGAGTATGTATCAGACTAGTCTGGAAGAATAGCCGCACTGATTAGATACGTCAACAGCCCACCAAGAGTCTTTCTAAAGGTCAGATAGGCATTGGAACCGCTTCAAACATGCTTGATGGTGTCGAATGCTGACGCATCCTTCAGAGATTGGACATCACCGCGAGCTTTATCTTTTATTTTTTTACCTAGGAGGAGGTTTTGTCTCTAGAAACTATACTTTTAGGCCCTTCAGATTCTAAACCCACGGCCTGTGTATCTTTGACTAGCAAAGCTGGGCGGTATGCTCCACCTCTTCTTCATCTCCAACCTCCAGCGTTCCACTGTTAGACGCAGCACGTTGGGAGTTAGAGATGCAGAGGAGGTGAAGCTGACCGTCTAGAGTGGTAAGCTAGAGATGCAGAAGCCGTGCGTCCACGGTTCTGAAGGGTTAAGGCACTTTTCAAAGAAGTGAAGACATTGTGCATTGTTTTCGAAGATTGAAGCAAATCTGTTCGATAATGAGCTTTACGGGTAAGAGTTCCAGTGTTGCTGCTCATGAATCTGGTGGTACTCAGTATCTATTCTATGCTGAGATCGATGACTCTATGAAGGTCTCTGAAGGAGGCGGAAACGTCAGTGAGGGAGAGCTTATCATGAAGGTTTGTGGTGATTCCTTTTTTCTTATGAATGTTCAGTCAGCAGGACTCACTTGTTCCGCTTTAAGGTGTTCCTTACCGAAAACGAAGTCCGTACGTTGCTCAACAGTGACTACTGTTTGGGTCCTCCTTCGATGCTCTATGCCATATTGTGGTGGTTTGCCCATAAAAGTGATCTCAAGAAGGCCTTATCCACGGTGAATAGTGCGTAGGCTTCCTCGATAAGTTCCAGCTGTAGCTTCATCAAGTTATTTGATTCTTTCTTCCGCAGGAAAACGCATATAAATGGCAACCAAAGGACGTCGTTCCGTTGAAGAACTTCAAATTCGAGAGAATTCCTTCCTCAAAGAGATTCATACCCTTATCGAATGAAATTCACACTTGTAAGTGATAGTCTTCTTGTTAGCTCGGTATAATTCGTTATCGCAAACCACTTTTTAACCCTTCAAAAACAAGGCATTTTCCCCTTTCTATTTGAAATGTCATCAATCAATATTAGCTTCAATCTTGGAACATTCAATACCCTGCTTTTTTTTTTCGAAAAATCATTATAAGTGCGCTGAAGCAACGGAGATGAATTTGAGTCTCATCGGTGTTACTTTTTTCTCGGTTAACCTCTTTGGGACCGTGGACCTCCCTCCTATGCATCTTTAACCCTCAGCGTGGGAACGCATCAAATGTATCATTGTATCATTCAGTTTCATTATTTTTGTCATTTTCCTTTGTTTGTTTGTTTGTTTGTTTTTATTCGCTTCTCGGCCTTTTGGCTAAGATCAAAGTTTAGTTCAATTAATTTAGTTCCTTTGTTATGTTTTACGTAGATATATCATGTCATGATTAATAGGAGAATAACATCTATAATACAATTGAAACAATACAGTAATTCCCAATATATGGAGTGCTGTGCAAAAACGTTCGCGTCAGCCGGGATTCGAACCCAGATCTCACTCTTTCCGGGAGCGTATGCTATTCGTTTCCTCTACCGACGCTCGTTTTGCACCGTCGACGGTTGGGTGTTGGCAGACAGCGCGCGTTGTAGCGTAAATAAGAGTCCTGTGCAAAACGAGCGTCGGTAGTGCAACGGTTAGCATACGCTCCCGGAAAGAGTGAGATTTGAGATCGAATCCCGGCTGACGCGAACGTTTGCACAGCACTCCATATATTGGGTATACTATAACATCATACCACTGCAAGTGGCAGTCAAAATAGAAAGAATTATGACTGATTATCAATACAATAATTCATTCAGTGCGTTCCCACGCTGGGGGAGATGGTAGAGACGCGGAGAAGGTGGATTCACGGTCCCGTAAGAGTTTATTCTTGCACTGACAGTGAAAATAAGGTTGAGATCTACACTAGACGCGTAGTTTTTGCTCGGTTAGGTGTGTGAAGGACTTCGTGGATGGGGTTTGCATCATTCGCAGTGAAACGATGCCGAAGTGGCAGGGTTTTGGATGGTCTTCCAGCAGCCTTTTGGTACTTATTTGAGTAGCATAAATTTCCAATGATTGTGAAGCTGGGTTAGTGTTCGCAAAGATCTTCATATTACACTGGAAGAGGGAAAAGGGTCACAGTTTTCAGTTCTAGACCTAGGCTGCTTAGTCTTAGATATAGTCGCGGGTTTACTTAGACAATGAAAGAAGAGAGTAGAAGCCTAAGCTCACATAAAAAATTCTTCTACAATTCCATTACGGGAAAACTGAGGAATTTCAACGAGGCATAAATAAGTCCCAGATAAATAATAAGATTCACGCTATGTACGCCGGAGTGTAAAGTCCAGTATCATTTCGCTGTACGATGCAGTAAAAAGGTGTTTCTAGGAGACAGGCACAGAATGAACTTAGTCGAGATTCAAGCTACAAATAAGTGCAAACACTGAAAAAATTTGAAAAGTCGCGGATTCCAAAAAGTTGAAAAACGGATTGTGATGACCGACTTCTTTCTCAGTTTCTCTCAGTAAGTTCAAATTATGCAGTCTTAAGGGTCCCTTGACGAGAACCTGGGATCTGGCTTTGTGTGACGACAGTATCGCTGTCCTTCTGTTCAACGAAGATACGAAGGAATTAGTGCTTCTTCAACGATTTCGACCAGGTCCATATTAAAGCTTTTTCTAAGGTTCAGTCTTGTTTCATGTTTCTTTTTGAATTTTATAACTTTCCAAGATAATCTACCTACCTTGACTAAGTTAGCCGACGTGCCGCAGTGGTAACGAAGTTCCTTGCGATATATACACGTGGTCGATGACTCGATCTCGTGCCCCAAGGCTCTTTAGGCTTTCCATCCTTCCAGTATGGGCGTATTGGTACTCAGACTTTCGTGGAGAATGTGCACTGACGTGATATATTGTTAGGTCGCCACGAGTCCTTGTAAAGGCCATATTTGTTTTCAATCACCTCTGATGACGCTATGAATGGAGTCGAATGCATGGCACATCCCTTAGGGATTGATCAACGCTGTAGCTTTATCTTTCTTTCTTCAACAGAGTGCTCTTAGATTTCATATCATCTTCTCTATATAGCTGCGCTAATTGGCCAAGTACGACATCGTTCCCGTGCTGATACCGCACTTGAGTCGATCGACTGGTCATCGCAGCCTCCAGAATGGGCATACACGTTGGAGTTGTGCTCTGGACATTACAGAAGAGGTAGTTCTGAAGAAGAAATTGAAGAACGAGCGAGGGAGATCGTTGCTTTGAAGTGTGGCTATCGACTGAATTCGATTCAGTTTGTCAAATCTTATATGTGAGTTCTTGAGCTTTGAACGATTTTACTCTTTCGGGACGGCGTGTTTTCTTAAGGATATACCATTTTCTTGTGGCCTTTTCTCGCTGGGAAAATCTTTTTTCTTAGACATTTAGTACTTTTTGGAAGCTCAAATCTCAACGACTTCAAAAACATATTTGGATTCTAGAAAGACCTCCTTATTTCTTTGTATCAGCGAAAAAAAATATCATGTTTCACTCTCGGTTTTTTGTGCTTGACTGAGGTCTGTGGGTGGCTTTTCGCTTGGCTTTCGAAAGTCATTCGACGACTCAAATCTCAACTATTCTGAGCTAAGATCGGTTGCAAAGGGATTTTTCATAGAACGCTCAAGAGCGAAAAGAAAATTACGTATCGTACTCGGTGTTTCCTTCGTACAAGAGCTATATAAGCATGAAAAGCATATGATAATTTAGAAGAAATGATGGAGTGTCAGGGTAACACTAAAAGCCAAAGTTTTCTCTTAGAACGGACTAGAAAACCTCAATCAAATAATGAAGACCGCGCACTGTTACGAATTGCGCTGTGTGATCGTTAAACTCCCTTCTCAAGGATCAATCCTTTGACTCGTTAATTTTTTTTTTATTTAAATAGGATTTTTCCACCCTTACAGAGAGATTGTCAGGTTTTTTGTCACAGATTACTTTACAAGCTCACGTGTTTTTGCTGCATATGTAATTATAATGCGTGAAAATAACTCCGAGTGTGAAATGCAATCTTCTCTTCACCCTAACAGCAATCTATGAAGGTTGTTCCAGAAAACATAATTGGTTTCAGAATCAATAATATTCATGATATCGAATGAGTGCTAGAAGTTTTGTGAAAAGTCAAATACAAACTCCAGCCGTGCGAACAGTGCGCGCCTGCGTTGAAGCGTGACTTGCTTTTGACTACTACAGCGATTTAAGAAGGCTTTTTCTCAAAACTAAGGACATTATTGAAATCTCCAGTTCTCAAGCCATCGAATGATTATTGAAAGTCTAGTAAGGAAGCTAAGAGGAATCTGAAGATGTACGCGTCATCTTCAAAAGGTTAATGAATCTGTAAATCCTCGTCATTTGTCTTGAGATTATCTCATTTTTGCCTAGTGTTGGCATCAGTTTCGGTGGAGACAGACAACGAGCTTATTATGCTAAGGTGAACAACTCCATGCAAATACCGGACTGGAATCAGTACGAGGATATAACTCCGGTGAGGATTTGTTCCTCTTTATATCTTGACATCAGCTGAAAATCATATGGCAATATTGGGTTGGCGCAAAAGTAATTGTGATTATACCGTGAATCTTGAATCGTTACAACTAGGCTCATACACATCTTTGTTAGCCCAAAGTGGGGTTATTACAATCAACACATATTTATCGACGAGAAATAAATCTGTTTGTTCTATAGCATAAAATATGAATGCCCTAGGATACGACAAACTTTTGAGGAGCATTTTCTGCATCCGCGTTCTTTGTGGAGGCGATTTTCTTGCAGAAGTCGTCGAGATAGTTGAAGAAGTGGTAGTCATTGAGACGCGGGTTCCGATGAAATTGGAGGATGAGGCAAAACTCTCGAAGCCCATCGACTACCATTTTTCAAGCATTTCGACAACTCCTTGCAAGGAAAACGCTTTCACAATCCAACATGATCCAAAAAATGCTCTTCAGGTGTTCATCGAATCTCTAAGCACTGATTCTTAAGCTAAAAGAACAAAGAGACTCATTCTCATTGACAGGAATGTGTTGATTGTAATAGTTCCTATGTTGATCAGTAAAGATGTGTTTGAGCTTAGTTATAATAAATTGAAATCCACGGCCCTAAACCGCAACTAGTTCTGCACTAATCTAGTATCTTCTATTTATTTACTTTTGTCGTAGTTTACAAAGGATGACATTCTACTGAGCACAGTTTAGACGATGAAGTTCATCATTCCTTGATATACTGTTTTAGTTTCCGCTTCGATGTACGGATATCTCTTCATTTCTTCGCGATGAAACGCCCACTAGCCCACCGGCCGTGTCGTTCATGTTGCAGTGGTTTTTGAACAACGAAAACAAATGATATGAACCGATCATTGAGCTGTATCGCCTCAAGGGATAAGTGTAACGAAATTGTTCAGGAAATTCATATTGCATCTTATTGGTATAAATCTTTTTGTCCTATGCACATGTACAGTGACACAATTTGTAAAGATACAGCAATATTGGAGACATGGATGGGGCGCGTGTGGCGCAGTGATCAGAGGTGCCAGCGGCACACCAGGTCGATGGCTCGATTTTGAACCCAAAGCTTATTAAGCCTACCATCCTTCCAAAATCGGTGAGTAGAACCATACTTGACTGGAGAGATAGCGAGACTAACTTGGTACCTTGGTAGATGACCGCGAGTCATTGTAAAGGCCAAATATGCATTCAGTCACCTTCAGCGACTCTTGATGAAGTCGAGTGCATCATGGCGGATCCCTCAGAAATTGATCAAGGCCAAGAGCTCATTTTAGATATTTTTAACTATTCGGATAAACACGAGTTTATGGTTGAATATCTTGTACACGGGAAATGAGTATCAAGTCGATGCGGCACTAAAATAGTCAGCAGTTTCTGGAAAAGCGATGGGAGATTTACATCCTCTATGGAAAGCAAAACGTTTGCGTTCGGGGGGAATCGAACCCCCGTCGAATGCTTGGAAGGCATCCATGCTAACCATTACACCACGAACGCTTGGTGGTTGGCTGACATTATTCGCTCATCAAGTGCAATCTATCTTTTGGAACTAGTCTTATCTGGGCGCATAGGAGCAGCGATTTGATAGATCGCCAGGCTATCGCATGCAATTCGTTCGAAGGTCAATTATGCATTCAGTCACCTCAAATGATACTACGAATGGAAATGAATGCATGGCGCAATTCTTAGGTATTGATCAACGCCGGGAACTTCTATTCCAAGTATTTCTTCCTGCTTAGCCGTTCCGAGGTGTTATTGATATTATTTATTCAACACCAGCGAAGCGTACAACAATACAGTTGATAATGAGCTTGAATATACAGTATTCGAGGTAGCTAACGTTTCGGCGGGTCGCCTTCTTCAGATCCTGAAGAAATCATATTGATCCACACTCCACTAAGCCAGAACCTCCTAACCCTAGCAGAAAACGTTATAAACGAATTTTTGGATCGCATAGTAGAAGCTTCATTTTAAAACACTCACTCACCGTTCTGATGTTTTGAGTCTATCAAATGTTCATGGAGGACCAGCCGCTTAGGGTCAGTGCAGCAGTGGGCTTTGCCTAACTCAGGCCGGGAAGACCAACCTGAGATATGGCTCGAGGTCACATGTAATTACGAGCCACTCCTCTTTTCGGTTCAATTTGGACCTTTGCTATGTATCCAAAAGGCTTCTAAGGTTTTGCGCGCAGATGTTTTTGGTTCCTAGGCGGGGATCGTGAATTTGACGCCGAACATTACTCGTGCATGTTTTCGGTTCCTATGCGTGCCTAGTGGAGTTTTGGATCACTGTTGCGTAACCCAACTAGGTGCTCTTTTGAACGGAGGAATAGTGGCCTCCCGTTTTGCCAACGTACTCATCGCCGCATGCCTCGCAAGAGATTAGGTAAATTATACCCGATCTCATACAGTTGCCGTTTCTGCCGTTCGGATAAACTTTGCAGTCATTGATTTCGCAGAGGCGCTCATACAGTCGGTTGCGGACTAATTGGCGCATTATATCTTTTTAGGCAGCGTCTCATGGCTGTGCTTACTTCGTTAGAGATAAAAGGCAGGAGGAAAGGAACCTTACTTTTGCCAGACTTGTCGTCTGGGAGCATAGAATTTCCTCTAAATCTAACCTGAGACGCTCCTACCGTATCGTAGCTATAAAGATGGCTATTTTTCGCGCCAAGCTCAAAGATTCTACCTTGTGTACTTTTCCTGTGCACACATTTGTCGCTGTTCGGAACATGTTCTTCAGAAACGCGTGTTTTATGTGTGAAGGATGAGCTGATAGGTAATTTACCAAGTATGTTTCTGATGTTTGGTTTTATTCTTTTATTCTTTATGATGATCACCGCAAAAGAACAACGATACTGGAGAATCCGCCAACTGTGAGAAACTGTGAATCAGGGGGATGGGATGTTAGCTGTTGTAAACATGAAGATAACGCATCTATTAAATTGGTGCAAAAGTAATGGCGGCTGATGCATCGCTGAAATTTGCTGTTTGATATGGGAATAGTTTCTCGGATAGATGTAGTTATGTTATAACACAACCACGTTTCGAATATATATATATATTTTTTTTTAATGCGCATTCCCAACTCTACGTCTTCTTGACAATGACGTAATACTTGTTGTTTATCTTACATTCATTTTAGCCAATGCAAAATATGTTGGTCGACGCAAAAGCATTTGCCATCTCAGACTGTGACTTTAAAATGGACTGGAAAGCAGTAGAGACAAATCGCACAGAAACAACGCATTTGACCTGGGAACTGCCGAAGGACGTACAGTGTAGCGTTAATTTGAGGACTTTTTTGAAAGAGCTATTTTTTAAAGCTATTTTTTGAAAGAGGTGAGAGCTTTGAAGATAAGAAGCGTAGTCGGCGGCCATGGAAAATTGACAACGACCAATTCAAGAGCAATCATCTGCGTTGACCTCTTAAGACTACACTGGATGTTGCAGAGGAGAAACTCAACGTCGACCTTTCTGCGGTAGTTCGCTATAGAAAGCAAACTGAGAGGCTGGAAATGTTCGGTGCAAAAGTGATGGCGGTGTAACTGCAGCCACACCAGCCACACGTGGCGCAGCGAACGCTCCAAATATTGGAAGAATTGGGGGCTACGAAAGCCTCCCTTATCCTTCATATTCTCAGGACCTCGCGCCCACCGCTGACCACTTCTTCAAGCATCTCGACAACTTCTTGCATAAGAATTATTTTTGCAGTAGACGCAATGCAGAAAAAAGTTTTATGAGAGTTCGTCAACTCACGAGGTACCGATTTTTGCGCTACAGGAATAAACAAACTGATTTTTCGTCGCAGAATATGAGTTTAATGTAATACTTCCTACATTTGGTACTGAAGATGTGTTTGAGCATTGTTTTTGAGACTTGAACATTCACAAACCGAAACCGCCATCACTTTTGCACCTACCTAATAACAGGTTGGTGGAAAAATAATGGCGGTTCGTGCATTGTTGAAATATTCCAAATAAATGCTGTCATGTCATATATCATTGTATGCACATTCGTAGATCTATCGTTTGTTGTTAATGACGTTTTATTTGCTGATTACTCATACCACCAAAAAGATGTTGCTTGGTGCAAAAGTAATAGCGGTTGCTGGCCTTGGCTTCGAAATGGATCGTAAGCAGCAGAGCCAAATCGCAACATTAACAGCGCATTTGGCCCAGGCACTGCTAACGAATAATCAAGACAGCGGTGGTTCAAGAAGTTTCGTAAAGGAGACGAGAGCTCTCAAAGTGAGAAGCGTAGTGCCCGGTCATGGAAAATTGAGAACGATCAATTTGAGAGCGATCATCTAAGCTGATTCTCTTAACACTACAAGAGATGTTTCAGTGAAACTCAAGGTCAACCACTTTACGGCCGTTCGCTATCTGAAGCAGATCGTGAGGGTGAAAAATGATGGTACGAAAATAATGACGTTTTGATTGCAGCCAGCCGACTGCCACGAGTAATCCGAAGGGTTAACGAAATGAGTTGCAAAGTTTTGGCTAATCCTATATTCGTCGAGGAACCCTCTCCTACCGGCTATCACTTCTTCAAGCATCTCACCAATTTCTTGTGGAGAAAACGCTTCAACAAGTAATAGAATTCAGAAGATGCCTTACACGAGTTCATCGAATCTCGAGCACCAATTTTTGAGCTACAGGAATAAGGAAGCTAAATTCTTGTTAAGAAAGATTGCGTTGGTTGCAGTGGCTCCATTTCGAGTGATAGATGTCTTTAAGCCTAATTGTAACCATTTAAAAATTAACCATGTGAAACCGCCATCACTTTTGCACCAACCTAACAGATCTAAATGTGGCTAATGATATAGTGTCGAGTAAACCACGAACTGACCTTCGTTTCGCCCCTGTACAAAGAACATTCTTTTAACTGGTTTTCCTGACAAAAGAGATGTGTTGCGAGATATTACAACACCAATACATCGATCACAGGAAGAACCATGACGTATAGAACACCTTTCAATCAACTATCTTAAGACTATTATTTTCTAGGCTTTTCAAAATTCCGGTATGGCGTCTCTACAGGTATACCTATGTTTCGACGTATACTTGCACGTCTCTCAAAACCACTCGCCCTACGGCTCACCCTTTCTACTATTAGCACTCGGCGCCGAAGATGTATCACTCTACGTCAAAAGAGAGGAACACTTGATGTTGCGTTCTAGAGTGATTAATTGTCGATGGCTTACAGCTGCTATGGAAGCATGTACAATTCCTTCCAATCGACTTCCAATTGAATCTTGAGACTTCGCTTGAACATTCAATATAGTCTGAGGTACATGATGCAGGGCATGTGGTACTGATGGCGTGCGAGACATCTCGAAACGTACGTA
The DNA here is from genome assembly GCA_019055375.1 of Parelaphostrongylus tenuis. NCBI lineage: Eukaryota > Metazoa > Nematoda > Chromadorea > Rhabditida > Metastrongylidae > Parelaphostrongylus > Parelaphostrongylus tenuis. The sequence continues at coordinate 15,254 of JAHQIW010006152.1, forward strand.
TGCCGCTAGAGATGCCACATAAATCTCTGAAAAGCTCCAAGCATTCAATCAGACTACGTCGTATAGAAGTACTCAGAGATGTCAATAATCAATAGGAAATTATCTTATCTGACCGCCGATTGCGGTGTTATGATGTTTAAATGAACCAAATGATGTGGAGTGGTGTGCAAAAAGGTTTGCGTCAGCCGGGATTTGAACCCAGATCTTACTCTTTCCGTTGGTTCAGAAGTGGGTTCAATGTCGATAATGACTACCCCACCACACCGTAGACGGTTGGCTGTTGACAGATAACGCGTTGTAGCGTAAAAAGAGTGGAGTGCAAAACGACCGTCGGTGGTGCAACGGTTTAGCACATGCTCCCGGAAAGAGTAAGATCTGGGTTCGAATCCCGCTGACGCAAACGTTTTTGCACTCCACTCCACATCATTGGTTTATTTACTCAGAGATATCTTTCACTTTCTTATAGAACATTATCAATAAGGATGATCGAAACCACAACATTTTAGAATCAACACCAATCCGCACAGCCAGTTTAGCACATGCTCCCTGAAGAGTAAGATTTGGGAGATGGTCAGCAAACGGTGAAACCTTCATCGGAACACATTTCCATGCTAAAAAAAAACGACTTTTGCTCTACTAAAACAGCAGTTCTGGACTCCCAGAAGTGTGACGTGATCTGATTCAATCCATTAACCTCGCTAAGAAGGAACCCGAATGATTCCAATGCATGTACTCTGTTCATCGTCTCAAGTAAAGATTAGGTTTTTTGACCACGACACAGCCATCATCTACCATAGCAGAAAAGTTCCCCCAGTGGGAGTTTATTGCAAGTCAAAATTCATAAGAATAGACAGCTATGATCAGCTAACGAATGCCAAACCTGCGACCGATTATCAAAACTCTCGACCCCGGCAGGACTCGAACCTACAATCTTCGGATCCGAAGTCCGACGCCTTATCCATTAGGCCACGGGGCCTACAACAACACCCCCATACTCCTCTTCCTAAACACTGGCGAGCATTTGAAATTGATAAATTCCACTCTACACTGATCACGCTTCCTTCTAACTACTGCTTGAAGCACTTAAGCTCTTCTAGGGCAGTTTCCTATTCTATGAACCGTAAGTTATTTCGCAGCTCAAATTTGACTGTTTAGCTTGTTTTTATGAGGAAGACAGCTGCCAAGTGGTTAGTGATACAGGCTATAAGGGAAACGAGGCGTTGGTTCGACCCCCTAAATCAACAATGTTAGGCAATCAATCAACAACCGCCTTAAAGAACTCGGATTTCCCCCGACTGCGGGTAGATTTGCCCCAGTGTTGTTAAGACGTTCACGAAGAAGACGTAAGCTTCAAGCAGCAGTCTATACAACACGCGAAATGTTCGAAAACCCTTGTGAGAATGAGTACGAGGAAACGAATCAAGTGCAAGAATTGTTGGGATTCGCAGCAAAAACTGTGATGACGGGTTGTGTAAATGTTCAAAAAACTACTTTATACGATCAGTTGCCACATCTTATTGTGCACACCAGCACCTCCCAAGTTTACCGCTTGATCGTGGCTTGAAGGTGCTTGTGCGTGTCGGGGCACAGCGGGGGTTCAACCTTCAGCAGGGCCACCGCAGCTGAGAAAGAGTCCGACGTTTCCACTCCACTCGAAAAGCCCAGTCTAGAATAGATCACACCACAAATGATCGCCGTCTTGGTAACTACTAGTAGCAAGGTAGTAATCTCCCGCTGATCCACAAAGGCCGGCGACTGCTCTGATGTGGTGACGACCTGAGGAAGCCCCGGCTAGGCTTACCTCGGGACTCCAGGGGACAAAACAGTTGAACCAGCATACTTTCCAATGATGGGGTCAGCACGATTTCTGGAAACAGACCGACCAAGTATCCAAGTAAGTCAGATACCGTCATTTCTGGCATTCGATTCGTTTTCTCGCATTCGTCGTCCCAAAGGGCTTCAAGCATTTCGCTTGTTGTTTCGACTCCTACTTGAGGCTTAGGCCTTCTTCATAAATATCTTAGAATACTGGTTGGGCAAATCCCCTCGAAATCTCGGAGGAATCCGAGTTCTGCGAGGCACTCGTTGGCTGATACAAGAGAGTGTAGAGGAATAAAGTCGAACCACTGCTTGCTGATTACGTGGATCACTAACCACTAGGCGCCGATTATTGCATAGCAAAACAATATTAGACTCGGCAAAATGATACATGATAGTCAATGAGAATTGAAACGATTTATGACCCTTCAAGAAGTTTATCAATCTCGGATTGAATCCGAACGGTTTCACGGTGAAGCGCGGCCGCCTCGTCGGATGAGAGATATAGCGATATTGTTCCTCTATCAGTTGAAATATTCAATTGAACACCGAGATCTCCGTCTCTTCCCGTCGGTTGACTGCTAAACACTCTGAATTATTTTTATTAGGTAGAAACCAAGCTTTAAATGAATGCTAACTGAGCCGTAAGTCTCAAGTGGTGAGATTAACAGCGTTTTGACCCTTTCCGGACGGCTGTTAGTCGATCGCGGCGCACGTTTTCTTTATTCAGTCAGGATTTTTCTCTTCCTTTCAGGGAAGATCTTTAGGTTATCTGTATTACTCTGATACTACATAATTTCCTTTACACGCTAATTTAGTGCATATGTGACTCTAATTCGCGAAGAAAATCCGACTGTAACACGTAATCTTCATTTCGCTCTTTCAGCGCACTACGAAGATCTTCTCAGAGACAAAATCTAGCTTCGGAATTCGCCGAGATTTGGGCTATCAAGTGAGTGCTGGTATAGTCTTATGAAAAGCTATTCCCAGGCCCTGAACCAGGGAAGCAAAGCACTTCAAGTGTGGAACACAATTTTATTTCGATGCTACAGTTTATCAAGAAGGCGTTTCGAGAAATCAAGTATAGTGTTTGAAAAAGCCGAGATTCACGTTTCCGAATGACTACCAAAATTCAGGTAAAAAGGTTTGTTTAGCGAAAAAGGCTATCTGGAAGTTGAGGGTCGTAAATGACCCGCACCGTCTGGAAAGGGCTAAGGAGCTGCTAGTGTAAATTTAGGCATGAAGCAATCATGAATTGACATAAGATCACAGGATATACTCGCACTCTTTACCTTCACCATAACTCCAGAACAAATCAAGAATTAGCAAATCGTTCTTATAAATAAGGCTCTCGAAATCAAGTTTAAGGAAAAGATGACTGTTCTACAAAGCTTCAAGAGTCAAATGAAAGGATAAAGGAAAAGGCTCCTGGCGTTAATCCCTCTTCCCTGAAGGATACGCCTATGCAATCGATTCATTCAAGCACCCTCGGATGTGACTGAATGCACATCTGGCCTTCACAATGACTAGCGGTGGTCTACGATGTAACAAATCAATACAGCTATCCTCCCATAGAAATCCGGTACCAATCTACCGACCCTGGAAGGATGGAAGGTTTGGTGAGCCGGGAGCGCGAGGTTCGGACCATCCACCACATGCGTGCCGTGGGCACCCGTATTTCACTGCGCCATATGCGCCTCAACAGTGGCAAACCACCGTAAATTTAGACGACGTGAAAAGACTTTACAACGCTAAATAGAAAATCTCGATGTGGTTGGCTCTTTTGTTGATGTCAATCGATTCGAGACGATATTCCACGTATTCTCAGGGATAGCCGAGCTAAGGACGCGTTCCATGTGGACACGCGCGGGAGAACGTTGAGTCCCAACTCTGCTTCCTTATGGCGTAAATCACTATCCTTTGCGCTACCTCCCTATCTACTGGGAAGAGACTTAGTTGCGCTGAACTTAATCTTTTGATGATCCAAAGTCAAACAAAACGAATCACCTGGCAATTTGAGCCCATATACTCCATGAAATGTCCTTTACACGGCTTTTGTTCGATGCAGTTTGTCGTGCAAAATGAGTGAAAATACTTGGCCCATCCGAGTACCAAATGCTCGTGATCGATTTCAATGTATCCAGAAGGAATGAGGCAAGACTGAAAGCATCTTCAACATCAGTTTCATGATAGATAACTAGCAGATCAAATGCTTAAAACAGTCGCCGGATTCAAGGAAAAACTTCACCTAATAAAAGTGAGGAGAACTTCTCCTTTCCTGTTTCGATGAATTATGCCAAGAAAGAAGGAAGATATCAATTTTGTATCTATTAACCCTTTCGCGTTAGGTCGATAGTTCGATATCGCACTCATGGTTCACTAAGCTATCCAAGCCATCCATCTCTCCGGGGTCGGTAAATGGTATAAGACGGTTCTCATACTTGTCTGGGAGGATAAGCAGCACTGACTCGGTACAACGGGAGGCCACCGCGAGTCATTGTAGAGGCCAGATATGCATTCAAATCATCTCAAACGAAGTTATGTAATGAATACGAATGCATGGCGCATCCCCTGGGATTGATCAACGCCGAGGGCTTTACCCTTTATCCTTTAACCCTTTCCCGACTGTGAGGGTCGTCTTCGACTCTCAACCTTTCACAGGTCTTTTCCGCTGGACAAAGCTTCTTTACTAGCATTTTAGTAGTCATTCGAAAGCTTGAATCTTGACCATTCTAACACCTTGCCTGGTTCCGGAAAATGTTCTTAATACGCTGTAGCAGTTAGAATAAAAGTATGTTTCACACTGAGAGTGCATTGTTTACCGGTTGGGGTCTGTGAATGGCTTTTCGCTAAACTAACACTCATTCGATAGCACAATCTCGTGATTACAAAGTTAGATTGAGTTTTTGAGAGAGTCTTTCCACACTCGAAGTATGTAGAGAAGATTATGTAGTATCACAATTTTGAAAAAAACCCGACATTTCTTCCCCGAAACAAAGAAAAAAACTCTTATATTAGTTGAAATTGCGCGCCACGCGCGAGAATCGATCGACGGCTGTCCGGAAAGGGTTGCAATTAACATTTTGCAAGTTAAATAACTATAATGACAATGAAGAAGAACAATGGTAAGCTCTAATTCATGAATCTATGAAGTACATGAGAGCATTTCAGATCGTACATAAACGCTCTGAACTACTTCATATTCCGATTTATCCAATTAGACGGGAGCTGTAATTACAATGAAAGTAAGAAAACACATGTGAATAGAACGCAAATAGATGCAAATGAGATAACTAACATGGCCGAAAATGACTTCTGAATGTCCGACACTTTGGGGACGGCGTGTACACTATGCTCTGTTCGCGCGTTATGAAGCCTTTCTCGCTGGACAGGGCTTATTCGCTAGACTTTTAGTGGTCGTTCGATAGCTTGAGAAACGGTGGTTTTGATATTATACTTAATTTCCGGAAAGGCTCTGTAGCAGCGGCGAGGAAACGTTTCAGTTCTGGTGTGGATTTTATGCTTGGCTCTCATTTGAGCCTGGTTTTTCACCATATTTCTAGGATTGGAAAACGGTGATTCTGACAACAGGCTAACTTTTCTCAAAAGCCCTTCACAGTGAATTGCGTAGAAATGAGAAGAACACGTCCCTATTTAGAGTAATTAGCCCGTGGCTTGAACGTCATAGCGGGTCTATTTATTGTAAGAAAAATTTGAATTTTAGGGCTATTTCCTTGCCACAAGAAGATAGAATACACCGAGGAGACTCTAGACAGGCATTTCCAATCAAAGAAACGTCTGTGTCTTCTAAAAGCCGCAACCAAGAACACTACGACTAGTTGTAGAGGAACGTTTGTTCTGTAACCATAAGGGTTTTTCATACATTAAAATCATGGCGGCTCTTGCCCATTATAAGGCGACAAATGAAATTCGATCCCATTCGCTGGACAAGATTTTTTCATAGCGGTGTTAATAATCATTCGAAAACGTAAATCTCTGGCTAGAGCCGTGCGTGGTCGGTTTTCCAAAATACCCTTTTATAACGCTGTAAAAGTCAAAATAAAACTGTTTCACATCGGCTGTGCAATTCAACCATTACTTCGCTGGAAGCAAGAAAAGCACATGAACGTGTAGAGAAAATGTTGTAGTATCAGATTCATACGTTTGATCGGGAGTTTTGTTCAAAGCGGAGAAGCGATTCCCAATTGATTAACAAACATCGCACTTTTACAAGGGAAAATCGATCGATCATTGCGGCGACCCTCGTGGCTACCTCACCCGGCGACCCGTGAATTTGCCAAAGAACCATGATCGCGTGTATGGATCAATCTATTTTTCCTGCTACACTGTAGAGAACGGTCCTTTCAGAAATATGCATAGCGTTGGAATCAGAAACGATTACGCTATGGAATGATTACTAATTGTCCAAAGAGAGAGCTCTGTCCGGCGTGATGTAAAACACAAATGTCTTCTTTCTCCTACAGCGCTATCAAAAAAAGCTTCTCCGAAAACAAATATTTTTGAGTTCTTCGAGATTTCTGCTATCGAAAGAGTACTTCCGCTTTGAAGAGGGAGTCCTATCCAGCGAAATATAAGCGAGAAAAAAAAATACGAGTGGTTGTGTGAAACATAATTTTGTTTTGAATTTTACAGCGTTATAAGAAGGTGTCATGAAAGAACGGCCACGTACGGCTCTGACCAGAGATTTAAGCTTTCGATTAAGTACTAGCTCTCTTATGAAAAAATCTTGTCCTGCGAATGAGGCTGAATATTCATTTGCTTCCCTTATGATGGACAAGTACCTCATGGGAAAGTGCATAGAAAAACATGGGGTATCAAGATAATATGGAAAACCTTGGCATTCTTTCAAACCGGAGTAAAAAAAAACCCTACTTAGATAAAGAAAATCGCGCGCCGCTTGCGAATCGCGCTACCTGCAGTGATCGACCGCCGTCCCCAAAGGGTTAACATATCTCTTGAGCTACAAAATTAAAATTATTAGTGTCGGCAAAGAATCTGTGGTAAAATCTCGTCTATTACTTGTAAATCAAAAAGTTATTGCTGCACTGAAACAAATGGCAATATTAACCCTCCAACGGAGCATGGGCCATTTTCGTACCACGATTCTCTAAAGGCCTTTTTGGCCGGATAAAGCTACTTCATTGAACGATAGCTTGAAAAACGGCGCTTCTAACGGTAGGCTCGCTTTCCCGAAAGGCCTTTCCACTCGTCGTAAAAACGAAAGGAAAATTACGTTTCGCATTAGATGTAGTTAGCTCATCGTCTAGAGTTTTTCTTCACATATAAGCGTTCTATCCGCATAATAAATATAACAGGGTATATAGGAAACCATGGAATATCAAGATAATATGAAAATCTTATTTTTTTTTTTGGAACGGGGTAGAAAAAATCGCCAATGGTTACACAAAATCACGCGCGTATCCGATTTGCGCTACCCCCAGCGATCGACTGCCGTCCCCAAAGGGTTAAGATATCTCAGAAGTTTGTCCAAATCAATATCTAATTCTGTCAGTGATGAATACACTTCTCATAGAATCCCATCTACGACTTGTAGATCAATAATTTATTGCAGCACAGAAATAAGTGGATAGAAATGGGCCAGGTATAGCCCTCTGGGGACGACATGGCCCGTACTATGATTCTCTAAGGCTGATTCGGCGACTGAAGCTAGACTATCAAAGTTCTGGTAGTCATTCGATAGCCTGAAAAACGGCGAATCTAACGGTGGGTTTGCTTTCCCAATAAGTCTTTCTACTGCGCTATAGGAACGAAGATAAGATTACGTTTCGTAATGGGAGTAGTTACCCCGTTCCTTGAGGTTTTTCCTCACCTATAGGCGTTCTAAACCACGACAAATATTGCAGGTCATAGAGAAAAACATGCACCATTGCAAAATAATAGAAACTGGAAATTTTCTTGGGAAAAATATCCTAACGAATCAGGAAAGTCGCGCGCCGCGCAGCGAGTTCTCCTGCGGTCTTCAAAGGGTTGAGAGGTCGCTTCTACTCTACAACTGATTAAGGGAAACTAAAGGAATTATCACTGGATCATTACCTTCAAAACCTTGAGAAGCGGCTCGCCAGTCAGACGATGGTAGATCAAATGCCTCCATAGGTCTTGTAGGAAGACCACCTGAATTCAAGCTGAGAACTTTCTGACTCAAAGAAAACCAGAAAGAAAATCGTGGGAGGAGTGAAAATATCTTGGAACTTACCAACTTCTCCACATCTTCCAGGGATAATCCGACATCTCTGGAGAGCGCTAGATTCTCAGAATTTCGAAGGTTTTCACTGGAACTGGTGGAAGGAAGATGGACAAGGACCTTTCGAGCGATCTGTAGATGATCAGATGATAATGGAGTGGCACCGTCACTGGGGAATCACTCGGCAGAAATGACTCTACCTTTTCAAAAGACTCGTCGTCGAGTTGAGACAGACCTTCCGGGAAAGTGGGTAAGCTTGGCAGCAGCATGGATTCGAACCCGTCACTTGCAACGTATAGAACATAAAAATTTGGACGTTTCGCGCTCCAGTGAGAAAATCTGACCCATGGACAATGTGCATAACATCTTGGACGATAGTCCCTGAGGTCCTTTCAGGGGGGGGGGGGGAGGGGGCAGCGCAGTGGGTAGTAGTGCTGGGCGTCACGGAGCGGGATCGTAAACGATGCAGGGGTTCGATCCTCCACCCCGATCCTTTGCAGTCAATTGACAAGAGCCTCGGGCCGTAACTTTGCTTAACTATTTTAAGGACTACGAAGGGAATCGTGTCGACCAATATTCTACGACATCCACAAAGAAGACGAGGTCTTCAAGCACTAACCGAAGCAGCATATGAGATGTTCGGAAGCCCTTGTGGGGAACGAATGTGAGGAGGCGAATCGCGAACTGTAGGAAGAGTTGGGATCCGCCCGATGAATGGTGACGAGGTTGAGATAGATCGGTTATAAGAAAACAAAATCCCAATTTAAAGACTTGGTTTGCGCTTTCTTTAGTCGACGAGCTCATTTTGGATCTAGACATTTGAAAATTTTCCGGGTTCTTTCTGATAAGGAAGTAACGAATGGGAAACCGATCTCATTCCCTGGAGGGGAAATTTTCATAGAAATGTTAGAAGCCATTTGGAATCTAAGACTTGAGGCTACAGCCCCATGTCGCACCAATTTTTCAAAACACTTTTTCATAACGCCATAATATCCACACAAAACTATGTCCTCGGCGCGCGTATTTCTCGTGGGATAGAGCTCTTTCTTTCGACTATTAGTGATCATTCGATAGCGTAATATTTTCTGATTCCAACGGTGTGCTTATATCCTAAAAATGAAGCTTCTCTGCGAAGCGGCAGGCAAAATAAGTTGAATCCAATGTGCGATAATGGACGATCTAAAGCCAATTCACGTCGCGGTGGGTGTGCTGGTCACGTGACTGCCGACCCCAATACTTCACTGTGCGTTCGTAGGACCGTTCAAAAGTCGTCATAGCCAGCGCACACGTGAATCGCGCAGGACTCCGTTGCGCCTACGTGGGAATTCGATTTATTATCAGCTGCGTTGCAGCTTTACGTGCTGCTTTTCAGAGAAACGGTGTTTTCAGGATATCAGCGTTGGAATCGAATTCGATTATGCTATTGAATGATTACTATTAGTTCAAAGAAAGAGCTCTGTCCTGCGAGAAATATGCATGTCTGAAGCGAAGAAATCTCCTCCTATAGCAACGTCAAAGAAGTCTTTCGAAAACCGGCGACGTGGAGCTGTAGTCTCAAGTCTCAGCTTTCGAACGAGTACTAACACTCCTATGAAGATTTCCTCTCTAGCGAATGGAATCGGTTTTTTCATTTGTCTTCTCCTAATCAGAAAGAACCATATTCCGTTTACGTAAGAATGTTTAGAAACTTCCCGAGGTCGGTACATTGAAGCCATGTGTACGTTTCGGTGGTGTCTCCGGCTTCATCAGTAACCCACGACCTACACTAGACCCTACTTTACGGCAGGTATTGGGAAGCGTTATTTATGGTGACAGCGCATGATATTGTGTTATCATCATCTATAGAAGTTCATGGATTACGGCCGGTAGTGACTATATAGAAATCTTATCGACTATTTAGGTGGCGCGAGGGTCACTGGTGAAGCGGGGACACCATCAAAACGTACTTATGGGTGTGACGTACCAACCTCGAAAAGACTTTAAACATTCCCACAAACTATGCCAAATATTTGAAGCGAGATATGAAAACAGTCGATGAAATGAAATTTTCGTTTCATTTTACGCGTGCGGGTGGGTCAGTGGTTAAAGATGCCCCGCGCTACACGCATGCTTCAATAGAGAAATAGTGTTATTAGCTGTCAAACAGTATCCTGTCAACCGAAGTGCTTTGCCTTTTATCCCAGCCACATTTCAACCCTGTCGATGTTATTGGCAACCACTCGCCATCGGAAACGGTCTGAGGAGCACAAATCACCATTGAATGAAATTGCAGTCAAAATCGAAGTATCGTTGAAAGAAAGGCAAAGAGTCTCGGGTGGTCGGAGATGACACGTGAGTCTCCGAAGAAGATAGTCACGGGTTTGGAATCCACGTGAGGCTTTGGGTTCTTCTATTCTCAGCAGTCTTTCTCAGCAGTTACTCTGAAATGCTTTCTGGGTTGCAATAAGCGCAACGGATGGAGATGATGGGCAGATTTGTGAAAAAAGTAGTGAGAAGCTTGTTTCAATTCACAGAAAAAGGCGATGGGTCTGATGAGCAGCTAGGAACTCTCTAGGAGAATCGCCCCAGGTGATGGCAGATGATCTCACTCATAAAAATCCGAAAAACTTTGTCAACAACGAGTGCAAAGAAACGAATCAAATCAGGGAATGTTGTAATAACAAATGCGTCAAGTTTGAGGAAGCCTTTAGCACCAAAATTTTCAGTAACGTCTAGTTTCCTTGGGAAGATAATGCCGGTGATGTTCCATAACACATTGGTACTGATTTACAGCACACACTTTAAGATCGCAGTATTCAAGAGATTCATGATGAGAAATGATTAAGGGGAAGCACGATGTAAAGAAAATGTTTCTGGCAAGAAAACACTGAAGTGCACAGTGTACTATGAAGCACTGAAAGATAAAAGTCACTTGGGCCTGCTCTACATGTGTAATTAATCACTTTTTTGAAAGTGCCGGAAACTATTAGTGGAGGAAGCCTCAAAAGTCACCCACGATGTCATTTAGGTCCCAAGTTTGTTAATACACTGTGTGGATCTATTAGCAATTGGTAATTACACCATCATTTTATCGCATGTACATAAGCATCAGTGATAAAAATGTACCTTATAGCAAACCTTCCAAGGGAGCTTTGCTATTTTTCTGGAAATACATGACAATTTAGGCAACGCAGATGGTCCACGACCTTAGACAGCAAATGGCAACGCGAAGGATCGAGGACTTTAGACAAAAATGGTCCAGCGGGTAATCTTTTGTCACGGGAAAGTGGTGAGGGTGGTACATTTGGTGCATCGGTTACAAGCTTTTGCTACATACTTCTACTCATATCGTTCGGTTCAGCATCATCTATGAAAAAGCTTGTTCTTTCACAATGAAGAAAACGCAGCACTTTGGCAATTACTCATTACGGATACTGGAAAAGGTAGAGAAGTGCCCAGTGTTCATGAAGATCTATATGAAGGATGTGCACTACTAGACCGGTAGTCTAAATGCTGAAATGTTGAAGACTACGTCACAGTGAATCACGAGAGAGTGAGTCATAGTAACAGAACCTAGTAGATGTCAAATGAAATTCTGGCTGATGTTGCCGCTCGCGTCGAAAGGTCCAACAACATTGTTTTTTTTAGCTGGTAAACAAATTTGGCGGCGGTTGTTCATTGGTGGAAAATGGCTCGAATAACGTTCCATAAAAGGAGAAAAGGTGAACCCTTCGGAGTAGTCCATTCACTGACGGATGTAACACACATTTGACCATCACAAATTGGTTGAATGAATGAAAAAAGCTCCAACGCTCTGGGGCTTTGGTCAATCCCTAAGGAATGCACAAGGCGCTCGTGTTCAATTTTCACCACCGTATGAGGTGATTAAATGCATAACTAGACCTTACAAGAGCTCGTGGTGACCTGCCGATATATCTAACTTAGTGCTGCTATTCACAAGCACTTGTGGTACCACTTTACCAATCCTTTAGGGATGGGACTTATGGCGAGCCATAAGCGCGAGATGAACCAGCGATCTTGTTTGCGAGCAGAGCACCTCTAGCCACTACACCACATGCGCTCCTTATTGAATGGATATCTGGCCTATATAATGATTTGCAGTAGTATACCCATCCATCAAGACTATTATCCTCTCAGCTAAATTGATATCAATTTGCCAACTTCGCCGGAATAGCAAAATTTCTAGAGTCTGGTTAGCTAAGCAAAAACCGTGTACTTATCACAGGGGGCCTCTGATCACTGCGCTATGAGTTATCAATATCCATATCAAGTAAAGTGCACTTGTCTCCAACGGTGACTGAAGCTGCTAAATTACGTCGTTGATGTATTTTTTAGTGCAGACAGCGTTCACCGCCTACCTTTACGAACTTCATGGGAGAATGATTCAGTATAACAGTCCTCAATATCATGAAAACGCGACACTTTGCTGTAAAAACATCAAATGTTGTTCCTATAATGTCACGCCAGTCGCATACTTGCAATCAACCAACCATGTATGGTCGCCAAGCATGCAGTTCTTCCCCGTTGGCTTTCTACAACGCTCTCTTTACCCCGTCAATTCTTCACTGGTGGTTCTAATGTTGTCTTGAGTCTAAGCTTCTTGCCTACGCATCTAACACTAAGCATATGGCGTTTAATATCTAGCTGGATGGACTTTTAGCCGAATTAAAAAACTATGTCTGAGCGACAATTGAACGACATCCACCAATTGCCGTGTGTCATTACCGTTTGCATAATGTCGACACAATGCTCTCTACTCAACTCGAACACAACGCAATCTTTCGTCACCGCTTCGCATTGTAATAGTCCGCTAGAACAGTGATGAATGAGAATGTCCGAGTTACTCAGGCGTCAACCATTCTCGCCACAAAAATCGACTCTACCTAATTAAACTCCAATCTCGTTGAGCTTTGATGGCGCTTTCAAACGCAGGAAAAAGATACGGTAGAAAACATACCCTGAACACTGATAAGAGCGGCCTGTGCTGGAAAACAGTAGCTGATTATAATTTTAGTGAATTTTAGCGATTTTATTAATTTAGTAGTTTTTAAAAATTTTTATTCCCATCTCTTCCCCTTAGTATTTTCGATTTTAGTAACAATATCTTGCTTGCATAGCTTCGAATAAGCACCATGTGGTGTTGAAAATTTTTATTGGTAACGATTTTGAAGGTATGAATTGAAACGATAATGACGAGGGGAAAAATTTGAAAGAGAAGTTGAGTTATTGGTACTTTTGTTGCTATTCGATGTTCAAATTTGAAAAATCTTGTTTTTCGTCCCTTTATGCAAGAAATAAAGCACTCATATCCATGAAATTTAGAGCACTTGTTATAACACATATCTGAGAACCATAACGAAGGCCAATGCTTCATATGCTTCAAAAAATCACTTAATCTTTTTGTGAGCATGCTCAACTTTGTTGATAGAGTTCAGCAAGCTACCTGGAGTCTCACCAAAGTGACAAAAACTAACGACATACGAGAAGTGTGATGCTGTTCGTGTCACTCGGGCAAGCGGAACTCATTAGACATCTCAATCGCAACAGAGGTGAATGGAGATTTTACTGCGGCTGAGTGCTCGAGTTTTTAGACTTTCTCGGGAATTCAAGCGATGACAATGATAGTTATATGACACCAGCATTTTACTATGTGGGTTCTCAGAAAAGTAGATTGATTGGTGGACATTGACAAAATCTTACCATACTGTCAATCGCTCACTTTCGAAGATTAATATCTCTGAAATGTTTACCCACGAAATACTACGATTGGAAAGAAATGTCTGGGCCACTTTGTTAAGCATAAGATAACTCCCATGCGCATTACGAAAAGATTGCAGTTTCTTATATAAATTTTCCTACTGAAGGCCTAGATTTTTTTGTCTTTATTTTCACTTTATTACAAGCCTCCGCCATGTCTAGCACTTTTTGAAGGGTCATCGATTTTATTCGTCCAGTGAAGTTGAATAAGTGTGTCAAGAGTTCTTTGATTCGAAGCCCAGGAAATGGTGCTTCGACCATATCCGAAACTTGGCGGACCGATGGCAGGAAGTAGTAGAAAACGATGGCCTTTATTTTGAAAAATAGTAATCATTGTTTTGCTTGAATTCCTGCATAAATTCTAAATTTTCTGCAGACGTCTCAGAATTTCTTCCGAACTCAATGTGGGCTGGATCAGTATATGCAATACGTTAACAATGAGAAGATTAACTAGTGATGTTGTTGAATCTAACTGTGGCGTAGCATGACGTTTCCTAGATGTCTAGTCAAACACGTTGCCACCGTCCTAGTTCAGTAACAATGTATTTATAGTTCAATTTGATTTAGTACGGATCACTACCTATCACAAGTGAGTCTAGAGCATTGAATGGTGTCTGAAATTTGTAATGTTCACATCCATTCATCTGATTTATGGAAAGTATTGATAGGAAAGCTAGTTCAACTCAAAAAAAAAGATAATTTTGCCCAAGGATAAGAGGAAGAAACCTGTACACACGTATGAACCAACTTGCCTAAATTTCGTAGGACATTTTTCAATTCCTAGGAAAATACAGCGCTATTCAGGCCAGAATTTTTTGAACAGCATTAGATGTTAATTTTGTCTCAAATTGTCATACGAACACTCCATTCACAAAAAAACTTGTCCGAGGTTGGTGCATCTTTTTTCAAACTGCCTGACGTTTCAGCTACTTCACCTTCCTCAGAGCTAATCAACTACTTGATCCTCTATCAGTTTTATATAGAAAACATACATTTTTATCCACTGACCTTTGTGATTTTGAAATAGTCTAAGCATAAAGTTTTCAAAGCGTAATTGGAGACAGCTCGAAATCTTTGATTATATTTTGCGTCTGTAACGACTTGCACCGTAATTTGTTTGGATTGTCTGTTCAATACGGATTAGTGGGAAGCTGAACAAATCATCGCCTCAAGGTCAGCGATACCGTAGAAATAACGTAGTGCATTCTACACGGTACAACTGTCTCTTCACTAAATTTCACCTCACTTGAAAATTCCTAAGGTAGCCAATTGTATCATATTTTCAATAACCTTACGACCAGCACTCTATGATTTTATGACATCATGATTGATTTTATGCATATTCGAAAACATTAACATTAACATAATAACACTGCTTCAGACATTTTCAATAGAAAGGGATGAATTCTTCTGACAAAATCTTTTCAGCTGAAACAATCGTGATAAAGACGTATAACGACGTCGCTTATGCTCATAAAAAGAACAAAATATCAACCCCACATCCCGAAGTTCACTGAAAACTGGAGTCAAAAGCCGACTTTGTTCTACTCGTAAAATAATGATATTACTACCATAAGATCTATAGAAAGAGATATGAAATAGGAAATTGACTGTTCGAGAAAGCGATGTCTTGTGAGCATCTCATGTAGCCTCATTGTTCCAGTGTTCCATCTATCTTTCTTAATCGCGCAGCATTTTTTTTTGTGAACAAAAAACATGGAAATATTTTCTATCAAGCCCTACTATAAGCTTTTTAAGGTTTCTTAAGGAATGATATTTTTTGATTACAAATTAATGTAGACGGAGTCAAATATTTACAAATGTTCCACATTCGTTGGTGCTCCAGCTTGAGTTCTAAAGAAACGGTAAAATTCTACTTCACAACTATTCAGGATTGATCATTCTCTTCATTCGAAATTATCTAAGTACGCGATCAATCATCAACAAACTATCTCGTTAGATTAGTAGTCGAAATTTCAACGATGTGCGTACCAATTTAGATTCTGGAATCGGAATTTGACATTACACTGGAAAGTTGACCGTAATCTGGGCAACTGTTACATCGGCGATAAACAATGGACTATTCTTATTATCCGACCTTTATTGTCTAGAACTTGTCAGTAGCTCTAGGCTTTTCACTAATCTTTCAAAAAGTTCATTTTCACCTATCCAAATGAGCGATTGCTATGTTTCTAGTAGTGGAAGCGTCCAATTCATTATCAAGCCATGAAGTTTAGCACGAACAACGCTAACTGGCGGAATTACTGAGGTATCGATGCTTGCAACGTCATCACAATTTCGACGCTTTTGCTTCCCAACGCTGTTTGGAAGGGTTGATTCATAAGATTATTTGAAGGATGTCGGGCTCATTTAGGTGACCACTGGAGTAAGGAAGTTATCTAGAAACAGCATGTCTCTACCACATTTTGATCTCAGACTTGATGATTAGAGCCTCGAAAGAAATGTAGTGGTCAGGTGTGAAAGGTTTGAACAGCTTTGTATGTAAATGTATAGAACAGATAATTCTGAAAACTATATTTAGCTTCTTGGATATCAAAATAATAGGCGTGGTGGAGTATAAAGTGAGAAACAAATATGCAAGATGGTGATGAATGGATTTTTATTCTTTTATCTCAGCAGATAACTTGAAATTCCTTCTTTCTTCGTAAAGCATGAACCTATATCACTTAGATACGATAACTCGTAGCGCTATAGCTAACATATCTGCCAATCAATCTCAAAGGGGGGCCAATTCTGACAGAGCTTTTCAAGATGTCACAATAGTCGGAAACAAGGGTGATAGTGTCACCGTCAAATTTGAGACGATGTAGACGACCACGGCGATGAGACAATAAGATGATGTTGATGATGGTGATATTGTTAAAATAATTACCAAGTAACTATACGCAAGATGTTTTTGTCAAGCGTTTTGTGGTGATTTGACGCTTGTTTTCTATGTCGCATGGCATTGAAGACAGTTGCTGTGTGAGGCGGTTAGCCTTCTTTATCACACGTCCAGAGTCATCTCAATCAGATTAAACTGCTCAATACTCCGTCTTGTCCTTGTCACTTACACCGGCTTGTAACACATATTGCTCAATCACCTTACGTTCCCTCAGATTTAGGCAGCGTCTCAAATTGGAGTGCACCTGATAACACACACTCTGGAAACAGGTGTGACAGTTTGCGTCGCCTTTTTCCAACTCTGAGGTTGCTGAGCTTTGTTAATTTAGTTTTAAATATATTTTAATCCCATCTCAACTGCGCCTAATGGGCACTAAATGTAAAAAAAATACCGCTAGTGATCTCGTTTACGGTTTCTGTCCACTTGTAGCAGTCGTGGTCAGTCAACGAACTATCAAGAGGTTTTCTCACTACGTCATAGAATGCTTGCTTTACTCGAATGCACGAACATAAGATATGCACAGGAAGGACACATATCCATCTCAGTATAAGTTTCAGATTTGCTTCTACCATTTTTTACTATCTTGTAGCTTCCGTTTGTCTTTAGTCATAAAAAAAGACGCGGAGGGAAATCCTATTTGTAAAGATTCAGCCCTAAAAAAACTAGTACGTAATGAATTATGAGCCCCCACTAGCCCGATATTTTCACTTCTTCCACTGAAAATCCTGAGGTGTTGCACTCGTTTGACAGCTGGCAGTCATAGTAATGAAGTGCATGGCAGTCTCCATAGAGGTATCTCTGCACAAGACACAATCGCCCACCATTGTACGCCACAACAACATCACCATTATCACTATGAAGGCCATAATGGAGGTTTATGGACGATTGTTGTCTATAGGCTTTTACCAGCTACGAAATCATTTGATCAATTTTCAAGACGGAAATGCGATTACGTCAGCTTTATTGCCGGCTCATCGAATTGTCCTTTGGTCATGAGGAGCGACGATGGCGGCCGTTTGGTGGGTGATAGCAGTGTGGACAGCAACTGTCTCCGTCGGTTGACGAATGGGACGACCCATCCGAAACACGTCTCAGTGGCATATTCCCTCTCCTGAGCCACTTTAATTGCTGTCATACATCTCACGACATCTCTCAATCTTAAAGACGTACCCACTTTCTATATGTACACTTTCTTGCCCACTTCTGATCACTAATAAGATCTGGTCCTTTAGAGTAGTTTTTACAAGTGCTGAGAAGTAACTTTTACGATCAGAGGAAATATCTGACAGCGAAAGGCGCTGTGGTTGATTTATCTATTATCTTTTGACAAAATCAAACACTTTTCTATGAGAGTCAAAAGAGAAATAACTTAAGAATCAGCATCATCTTTCCATATAAATAGGAATAATTTACTAACTGTTTACAAAGATCAAAAGAAGATGAATTTGGAGCCAGTATGAAAATCCCCGGGAAAAGAAATCATTAACTACTTGTTTTATATCAATTTCCGGCAGCACTTTAGATATAGTCGTTATCAATAGATCTTGAGAAAAATTTGAAAAATTTGGAGATATTACCAAGTTGGTGCCGAACACTTCAAATTAGCTCCTTCATGGGCAGCAATTCATGAAATGAGGCTGTAGAACCATGGACGTCCGGAGATGTGAGTGTAGAGGCGCTTGTAGAGCTATGAAAATCTCCGGGGAAAGAACTTCATGCTTGCTCAACTCTATCTAAGCACAGGACTTACACTAGACGATAACGATTCTCATTTACCGAAGAAAAATCTCTGAGAAATATTCTGCGCTCAACGCATCTAAATCTAAGACGAAGTAGAGGTGATCGTGAAAGCAATGTAAGTTTCAAAAAAGTGCTCGAAAACATAGTAGTGTATCAATTATGTTATGTAAAAAGAAACATGATTGTTCAGAAATACGCTATCACATCTATACAATAATAATGCAAAATCTAACTTCACAAAAATGATATCATGTTTACCACTTATAATTCCATTATTATGAGTAATCCATACATGCGATTCCAAACGTCCTACTTGTATTTTAGAATCCATGAACACCGTTTTCTCGAAGAGTTTGAATAGCATCACATTTTTAGCACTGCACTCTTTAATCGCACATTTTCTAGCAAAAACTTAGGCATGAGAGACTGGATGAGCTTAACCGTAACAAGAACTTACTCCTACTTGGGTCTTCCGGAAATACAGCAAATTACCACAGCTTCAGTGTCGCTGAGAAGTGACGAGTTCTCGTTGACGTACAACACCAAGAAACTCTCTCAGACACGATGAGGAGTTAAATAATTGGTAGCATAAGTATCATGAGGCTAGCCGTATTAGGTAATTTACATATATGCTTCTCGTAAAACATTAGCATTTTCTATTACCTTAGAGTTCAGTCAGTCGACAAAGTAAATTTAAGATTTGTATCACGATGTTCTGCACTGCTTCCTTCTTTTTGAATATTGTTGCATTGTACCTTTTCCTGAATTTCGTCCCACATTCCTATGACAGTGTATTGTAAAAATGGGATCGTGTGACGCGAATGATGGAGATGCAGTTCACGCTTTATAGTTGATTCAGATCTGCTTTTTTGAGGAAGCAAGATATGATTCCGGTAGGTCTGTAACTTCAAGAGTGGAATTATATTTATGGTGCATCTCATTTGGGAAATAATCCAGCCTGGTCTTCTTATCACTCAGTTAAGCCTCATCTTTTCATCCTTTGCAACTTATCGAGCTTTATAGTTTACCGCTGTCTGAAACGGATCATAACCGGTGGTGGTATCTGTTTTATGAAATAAATACCAGGTAGAAGGATGCAAAAAAAAAGCAAATAAACTTTCTTCCTTAACGGATCTTTTCATCAACCGAACTTAAGTAGATATCATCAGATTTTGACGAATAACTACAATTCTTCATATAAATTCCTCTTAAGCTGTAAAATTTAAATAGAGTTTTCACGACGTTTCTCATCACAAACATACTGCCACCAAGTTCAACAAAATTCCGACGATTTCACTATCTTGTCTGTGGCTCTGTTGTATCTAATCTACCAAGTACTCACCACTGTTACTTTACTCACACTATCTGTCTATTCTTCATCACTCTCGTGGCGTAGTCCGACATGCTGATCTATACCCATCTCGTAGTAATCCAATGAATAAATGTACCTTCTTACAGAATCGAAGCGATATGTCAGAATCAGGGTCACGCACGCCCTTGCATAATTGTCGGCATAACGATTTTCAAAAGGTAATTTGGCATTAATAGGCTAAGTAAAAAAACATAACTTGTGAATCTCCTTGTATTTTGCAGGCTATAATGTTAAACTCTATCGCTTTATTAGACAGCTGGACGAAGCTTGCTTCCGCTTCTAATCAGGTAGATTTTTGATATCTGATATTTTCATAGAGCTTGCATCATTTTTGACAGCTAAAAGCTACTACAAACAAGTTCATCAAAATCATAAACGCGCTTCTGACGAATTATTAATGCACACATGCTAGCTTTACCGTCAACCTGCGGTCACAGAGTAGGTTGAACAAAAAATAGCGATGGTTTCCTTTAGTCCCAGCGCATATGATTACCAACAGAAGTCGATTACGATGGAAGAACAGGAATTTTTTATGCCTTGCTAACAAATATTTCTATAAGTTCCATCACAATGGCATTGAAAAACCTCTAGTATGCTTGAAATTGCGTGAAAGCAGCTCCATTAAATCTCTCCTTCACTCTTCACTCTTCAAAAATACTTTAAATTTATGGATCCTTCATTCTTTTTATTCCTATAACCGTGCTTTCACTTTTCATCGCAGTTTAAGCCTAGCTTCGGATAATCGTTATCGGGGAAAGATTGATGCACTCGTCTCTGATTCATCATCTTTGTTCCTTACTGGAGTTTTCAACGATTTTGACCGTGCTTTGCCATGTTAATATTGTGCGAATCCAGGCGTAAATTGCTTTCGATTCGTTCCCTTACATCCAATTCCACAAAGGTCTCCGAGCTTTTCACATGTCATCTCGGCCCTGTCACCCTCAGAATTTTTCGTGTGCGCCATGAATCCAGTGATCATCGATTGAGATGACTTCTCGAAATCACAAGATAAGCTTGCTAAAATGTTCCAACGTCTTGGACAGAGTAAGTACGTTCTAGACAGGTCCGATGCACATTTTCCGGCTCTGGAAAATGAGATACTTGACGACTTACGGCGGAGTTGAAACAGTGCCTTGGTCGCCTTCCCGTCCGATAGATGTATGGCACCAACCACTGCGCACCCGCTGCATGATCATACGGGATTTTTCTACTCCAAACGACTCGTTATTCACCTCTGCTTCTCTCATGCCACCGCTTTTTGCAACCAATTTATCTGCTCCTAATCATCACCCACGGAGGACTTCAGATTTGCATCTAAGTTCGGCTGCTGCTTGAGGCTTTTCCTATCGCTATAAATGTCGCTGAATGCTGTTTGAAATAATTTCCCCTCGAATTCTGGAAAAGCCGCATTGGAATATTCCAATTTGCATTGTGGAGAGTAAGCTTCTCTTGAACAGATTTATTATTGCTGGGAATTACTTTTCAAAAAAACTCTGATATATCAGGCTCCAAGGTTTCAACACGAGAAATTCAGTGAATGTGATCTGTGCTCATGTTGCATAGGGAAGCTTTCCCGTGAACGAATTCCCAGTTATGACAAAGTGCTGATTATTTGTGAACTAGTAATACCTCAATTTAATAATTACACACATACTCATATGCATCATCCATATCAATCGGCTTTGCAACCGAATCCTTACAAATGAAGAAGAGTTCTATCTTTTATTTACTATCCATTCCTTCCTCATGGGAGCGTGCAATGTGGAAAAGAAGCACACGATCAGTGAGATACCATAGAGTTGTAGTGTGAATTGTAAAATGTGCAGAATAGAAGTTGTGTATTATTGCACTGAGCAAAATCGGAAAAGTAGAAATCTTCATCCCTCTACTTATTCCATCATATTATAATTCAGTGGTTCTGACTCATCGAATTCTATGGAAAGTTTTAGACTTGATTTTTCATCTTTTGTCGAACTAATTACTGGTATACTTGAAAAAAATTCTAGCTACAGGTCTCCAACTCCTACTAAACAAAAAAGCTGACGACCACGTGCGATGAAGTTCCACAAGCGCACAATCAGAGGTAATCTGGAACTGTACGAAGAATCAACTCATCCGACATTTGACGATGTTCTTAAAGAAGACCAAAAATCCTTAGACAGCAGCCGAATCGTTGCATAGATTCAGACCTCCGCTAACGATGAGGGAGATGAGATGAATTTAATGCAAGAAGCACTGAGATCCCCACAATAAAGTTGAAGACGCGTGATTCCAAATTAAGACGTAAATTGTCTTCCTTTTTCTAAAATTTTACACTACCTGTCACCAAAGTTTACTGTGCGGATCCCAGCATCCCTTGATTCGAATCGTATTCTTTCATTCTTCCTTTACACAGGTTTCCGCATTTTTTACGTGGTACATTGGCTGCTGGCTGAGAATTTTGTCCGCTTTATGAATGTCGTAGAATGCTGATTGAGACGATTTTCCTTGCAGTCTCGGAGATAGACAGATCTGCAATCTGGAAATGTACAGACTATGGCGCTCACTGATTGAGTGCAAGAGAGAGTTGTGAAGAAGATCAAAATAGTGTCTCGCTTGTCACATTACATACTGACACACTCAATCACTAATCATTGCGCATTCCCACCCTCAATTGATTTGTAAATTTGCAAAAATTCCCAGACTGGACGAATCATGAGAGAAGGTTAAAATAGGATTTACTACGAATCAGAACTCGTAATTTCGTCTGCTATCTTGAAACAGTCGTAATGCTCTTTTGTACAGAAATTCTAATCCAGAAGCTGTTTCAAGTGTTCCACTTCACCGATTTGATCCACACATTGAGTGTCGGTTATTGTACCGAACCGATCTTTGTCGCACGTCGCAATGCTTTCATGGAGACGGATCGTTTTTGTTGCGTAAATATAGCGCAAGCAGTCTTCATATGATCACGCTGCTGTTTAGTTGAATACCCACAGCGTCCATCATCTAGTTTTTGTACTTTTGAGTTCGATTGAAGTGTCTAGAAGCTTCTTTTGTGCAAGCTCACTTTTCCTGTGGCTACTAAAATCAGATCCAAGTGATTCATTGCCAGTTCTTCTCGTCTTCATCACTTTTATCTCCACTACGAAGTTTTCTGAAATATGCCAGACAATCACTTTTTGAGTCAAGCCAATTTTAGAATAAATCTTGCGCTGTATCATCGTTAGTAATGTCACGGTCAACCCCTCAAAGAAGTGGTTTTCATTTTGCTATAGTAAGTTCGCTTTTCTACAAGGAAGAAATTTTTGTTCAGCATAAATCAAAACACTAGTCGAATGAAAGAATGCAAAGTGAATACTGCCTTTGAAATGGTAATTATAAATACTATATTCCTAATGTTCAATTTGAAGTTTAGTAAAAAGAACGACTGGGGAGAGATTTTTTGAAGCCCAAGAAAGTTAATAGTACAAAAAAAATGTGAATCGAAATAAAATAAAACGAGTTTCTGTTTGTTCAAAGCAATCACATGTATTATACCAAAAACATTGTGAATCGTATAAATACACGATCTAAAAAATGTGAATCCAACAGCAGCGTTTGTGAGTCAGCGAGAACTGTTCTCCGAACATAGTCATAGTGAATTTGAAGATCATACGAGCAGCGCTTGGTGTTCATCTTCAGATTGTTAACGAGACGTCAGGAGCTGTACGAAGTGCTAGCTGTCCACCGGCCACATACACGTACAAAGCGAGGCGTGAGAGCACTTCTCATGATGCCGCTACTCAAGCGGCTAAGGAGGCCGTCTTTAACATGCTCTACCAATACCAGGTAACTACTAGTTTTTTTTAACCTCCGTAACGTTCTTCATAATCTTGGCGAATAAAGCTCCATCGTGTGTCATGGTAGTCTTCGTTTTTATTGTTTTACGACATAAATGAAATTTCACCACCAACTAGCCATTCGAAAAGAGTGACAGATTTTTGCTCCGCGTTAATGCATTAATTTTCTATATATCAACACTTTCATGGGACTATTTTGAGACTTAGGTTAAAACTTATTATTCATCCAGACAGCATATTTAGGCTTTTTATCAGGTTATGGCACTTGCATCGTGTTAGACACGTGTTTCGCTTTTTCAGCCTCATAAGTAGCACTGTCACTTTCAGCTCAGTCAGTTCTTTGTAAGCGGATACACCTTCTACATGTAAAGGAATTGCCGCCGAATTGCTGACACTCCGCGTAAGATCGAAGGATCACATCCGCGTTCTTTCAGAGTGTATAAAATCTAAGCGAAGTATCAAAATAGTCGCTTGAAAGTGTTGATGCATATATATATATATATATATATATATGTATATATATACATGCATATATGCATATATGTACATATATATGCATATATGTATATGCACATTATGTATCTATATATACACATATATTTATATTTATACTGGCGCGATAGCCGTAAACCAAGCAAACGACAATCGACAATCAATCACTTTGAAAGAACGCCAAGGTGATTCTTTGACCTTACGCAGAGTGTAAATAAATCGACGTCGATTTCTCTGTATGTAAAAGGATATTCCTTCACTAGGAACTGACTGAACCGACAGGCACCGTGCAACTGATGAGGCTGAAAGGCAGGGACATATGTCTAGCACTATATAAATGGCTTTAGAGACCTAATGAAAGGCTTGAAATATGTTGTTTTGATACATTTTTTGAACTAGCACTCCTTTGCAAACATCGTGACCCACCCCACGTTTTCAATGTTTAGAAACTATCAAAATCGAAGCATTTATGTTCTCAGCGACCTTACAATTCTGTTATCATTTTCAGAAGCATTTGTGTGCCAGACACTATTTACTAGTCACTGAAAAGGATTCAGTTTTTTACTGGAAAATCAGCTAGGGACATGGTTTTGGAAATTAACCATTTCCTAGAAGATATATGTGTTGAATCCAAGCACCATAGAGGCTATTGCATGCATATATGGCCTGGGCAATGACTTGCTGTGCCCTAGAAATCCATAAAGTCAACCTTTTAGGCTCCCATACAAATATTGTAATAATTCAGTGCCATTACAAAGTTGCTTTTGTGCTTAGAGAGGCTGACCCAGCGGCGAATCCGGTGAGTACTTCAACATATTATATCCACTGCTCTACACATCTTCAACAAACAAGCTGCTATTATATAGAAGTGACCGTTGTAGCCACGACAGTTCAGAATTTACAGCATTTCTGGTCAGAGTAAATGCTCTCTGATCTGAAATAAGTGGATACTTTATCGTTGAACATGGCGTCTGATTTTCTTCATCTTATAGCAAAGCGCAGTCTTCTTTTCTAAGGCTCAACTCATTCCAAATAAGCTTTCTTCAGAACTTAGCTATTGGATCCATTGGCTTAAACATGAATGAACATTCACTGCGAGCATAAATAAACTCTTCAGGCTATCCCGGTTAAAGCAAAGATTCTGTCCGATTGTATACTATCAACATTGGATGAGAGTGAGGTCACAAACCTTTTGGACAGTGCAGGATGGTCCCGCAGCGACTATTTGCGAGGATATCGAACAATGGTAAGCTCAATCACTACGTAACTCCTCCTCCAAAGGAACTCAAATCTAGACCTCATGCAGTCTTGAATGGTTCCAGTGGAGTATCTATCAGTTAGCAGTTTATTTGACCAAAATCTTGTGATAAATTATGCACAAGAAACTATATGGACTGTACGAAAAAGTAATGACAGATTTTCTACAAAAAAAAAAGAAAATAACACACGAATCTTTATATATCACTGAATCGTTACTAATTTTTTTTTGCTGATGTCAAACTTCCCAAAAATCGTCACTGGCATTCTAAGATCGTCTGGAATCTGCGTTCATCATCAGACTCCGGCAAGCCTGTGATAATGTGTTCAACAACATTTGATGGCTATATTTTTCTACTATAAATATACATATATATACATACATATATATATATATATTTATGTTCATATATGTATATGTATGGACGTACATATACATAAAACCTGTATTGTTCTTCAGAACAAAAATGATGGAGGACTGGAAATTGGTAATAAGCAGGAGCTGATATTTTGAAATGATAGAATATATATACATATATGTACCAAAATTTTTGCTAATTTCTTTTATCACGTCACTGCGGTATTATCACATTCATGCTACAACAGATGAAACTGTAATATAATTCAACATGACCGCTGAACTTTGGAAAATTTTTGAAGTTTTTTGAGATTTCAGTAATTTTTTGACTTCTTTGTGTTGCACTCGGGTACATCGAAAATCACTTCGTTTAGATGCAG
This sequence comes from Parelaphostrongylus tenuis, assembly GCA_019055375.1. NCBI lineage: Eukaryota > Metazoa > Nematoda > Chromadorea > Rhabditida > Metastrongylidae > Parelaphostrongylus > Parelaphostrongylus tenuis. Next base: position 41,377 of record JAHQIW010006152.1, read on the forward strand.
TCTTAGAACCATCCTCCTCGATTCATTTTCTGTTTTTTTTCAGTTTTCTGAGAAGAAGCAAAAGATGTCTGGAACTTTCACAGCTTTTTTCTCCATTCTTAAATGTATTGCAGAGATATGAAACTCCTAGGGGCCACATTTTTATTAGATAGAATGTTGTATTTCGAACTATAAATTGACCCTGCACGAACATACCGGAGTAGTCTCATTTGAGACAGATGTGAGAGATATCTTTGCTTACCGTGTTATCACCTAAATGGTGAAACAGCGGTTTTCTTAGTTAAACAACGTCTTTCATGACAGCTCAACGATCCCTGTGGGTGTATTTAGGGTGTTTAGCAAACTGGATATGGCATCGTACGACCCCGTTGTTAGTGATGTCGGCTGTCATCGACTCGGCCGTTATACGATAGATGACAAGTCGCCCCTTGCGTTCCGTCGAACAGCTCCCGAAGGAATACACTGTTAGCACTGCGACATAGTCAATTACATGTGGTCATGTGCATCAAAATGCCAGACACTGGAGAAAAACTAGCGATGCTTGTGATTCCTATGGGTCTGAACAAGCTAATATTATGCCGCTCATGAAGTGAACTACTGCAACAAACATCGTAACTTGGAAAACTTCAATGGAGCGCCTAATCACTCATCATCGTTGTTCATCGTGTCACTTTAGTCATTCTGGAGATTTCAAGTTCAAGGCAACAAATCTACGGATTTCGATGAATTGGGAGTAGGTTTGCCTGATGAAAGCCGCCACTTAATTAAGAAATACCGGAAATACCTGTGTTGAAGGTCACAGAACACTATTGCAGAGATTTGTCAAGAATCCAGAAAGGATCACTCGGACTGCCAACCAAATGGCAATCGACCCGAAACTTGAAATTGAACATCTCTGCAAATGGTGGATGTGCGTAATGGATGGATTGAAGGAAATATTGGTTTTTTCCCATTATGTGTTAAGGCAAGTGATATAGGAATTATAAGTGAATAATCAATGAATATAATTTTCTACAGCTGTCGTTTACAACGACCAGCGAGTTATCGGTACTCTTTACCATAAATAAGTGTTGTGAATCATTAGGCTCATCGAGAAATCCTCTTCTTCTTGATCAGAAAATAAATATATGCAGATGATGTATTGCGGGACATAGTAGAGCATGATTCAAATTGACGTGGACTTCATGAGAGCCCATCATTTTTTTTCTAAATTGTTGCCGAAATCATATAGAGAATCTAATCCCGTGGGCGTTGTTGTCACTGGTCTATGATTAATGTGTAAAATTGAGTCGCCTGTTTTGCATTCTGACATATCGTCGTGAAATCTTTATGGCTTGAAAGCAAGCAAACAAAAAGATTTTAGGAATGTTGAGCCTGAGAATGTGCTGAGCGGATACAAGAAATGAAGAAAAACCAGTTTTTTCAGGCTCAGGACCATGTATTGTATCTCTTTCTACCATTTTTTTCGACTTATACTAAAAGTCCCGTTGCTGATAACAAACGCATTTGTTGAGAACTTGATAGCTAAATGAAAAAGGCCCAAGAATACCTTTGTCTATGCTTCTTTTTGCTGATCGCCAAAAACCTAAGCTTCTGTATGTGTTTACAGGATTCTTAATTAAAGGCATTCTGTTGTCATATATCCAAATCGGATTCTTCCATAGCTGAGAAATTTGATTCTAGATTTTCTCCCTGTCAAGATAAGCCACGATGCCGCTTCACATGAGGAATAAAAATTGCGAAATTTTTCCTCATTCGTTATAATCAGTATAAAAAAATCTAATTTGAATATAAGAGGCGCCGTGGCCGAGTGCTTGTGATGCTTGTCGCGGCGCGCGTGGAGCCGACCTTCCTCCCGCAACCCTCTCCAGCAGTCAACAACAACACCCTATGGAATGCCACAGCCAGGCTATCCTCGGGATTGCAACGAGACTGGCTTAACCAGTATTCTACGACTTTCAAGGAGAAAAAGAAAAACTAACTGATTGCTAGATGTACTGGGATCCGCACAGTGATAAAAAACTGTGAACGCGGATGAATGAAGTGTTAAGTTTTCAATATGGAGTCGATTGACGGAAATATAACGTTCTTACATTTTCCTTAGCAAACCTTCATGTGCATTGGGATCCCATGAACGATTTCTTCATCCAAAAACCAATTGTGAGTAGAATGCCAATCATCTACGTTACTAGAGGATCATCCTAAGACAGCTTCACTGCAATTTTCAAGCGGACTCAACTCAATAATAAATTAACTCTTCGGTGGGAATCTAAAACATGAGAGCAGAAGTTTGTTCCACAAAGAGTTCTTCTATAGAAAAGGTTAAGTCGAATGTCAGCCTATTATCATGGTTTTGTTTTGATCTTCTAACTCGAGGTTGGTAATGGTAGTGATAAATGTAGTAGTAGTAGTTCGATGGCTGACATTCCCGCAATTCGCGTTCTTCGGAGCGTGGGTATACATTGCAATAGATTTTAGACTACTAAATAATAGTCTAATATAACGTTTCAAGAAGGTAAATCGCCTAATCTCGGCCATTGAACTATTCCAGCTATTACTGCTATCATTATTACCATAAGCAACCTCGCGTCAGCCAATCAAATGTCTTTACGATTTATACACATTAAAGTTAAGGTTTATAAAAAGGGTCCTTTAATTTATGTTTTTGTCGCCTGATTCAGCTTAATTACAAAATATTAGACTGATTTCTATAATAATTGCGCAGTATAATGTGCTCGTTAAAAATCCACAACAAATTTGGAATGTTTATATAATCTCAAGGTCCGGCCGGATAATTTTTCAGCACTAGATAGGTGTACAAATATGACTGCGCTGTTTTTTTATTTTTGCTTTGATAGTAGCGAAAATAAAAACATGATAATTTTTTCTCCTGTTTGAAAGCGCGTTGGAAACGCTATTTCTTTTTACGTTTTTCATATTTGAAAAATTCTATATGGTGGTTCCCATATAATTTTGAAAGGTGACCACTTTATTACCCTAAAAACGCCATTTATGGAAACATTAATTTGCAGATTCATTAGCCAAAAGTTATTAAAATTGCTTGATTTTGGTATCGTTAATTTGCACATTTTCTTGTAAACATTTTGATATGCAACCTCCCTATACTTGCTATGAGATACTTGCATGGAGCTGTCGTTGAAACAACTTACCTTGCTACTCATACACGAAAGACGTGTGGAGAAAAATGCTAGTGAAGCGGCGCACAAGATTAATGGAGCTTGAAGCAAGACCCTTCCAAAAGCAAGTACAGGTAAGATGTACACCAAATTGTTTGCAAGAAAATGCGCAGTTTATTGATACTGAGATCATGCAATCTTATTGCTAAAATCATATAAGAACCAAAATGGCGCAAACTGTGCAATTTCTCCGCGTGATAGCGCTCGGCTTCACGTTGCAAAACCGATCGAAAACGTTATATAAGAGCTTATATAGGAGGTTTTAGAAGGTTTCACCTTATGTGCCCTACTCTCCCAGCATTGCACTGTCAGATTACCGCTTGTAATTACCGCATCCAGATTTTAAAACAACAATTAAATAAGTAGCGTTTTTTCGAATGCGAAAGTCGTTATCTTCAAAGTCTTGTAAAAACCATCGCAGCAAGAAAAGAGCAGCGGAGTCATATTCATACACATGATAGTTTGCATTTTTTTCGTTGCAAGCAGGTCAAGTGGCAAGATGATGGAAGACAACTACAAAAGAAGCAACATCTAGCGAATTCCAGACCAAAACCTGCTATGGAAGTATTCCTTAGGGACTGCAGGGTGGTGACAGCGCAATGCGACACGAAATAATGCGCATTTGACTGATGAAACGCAAAATCCCTAAAGGGGCTAAGGAGCTACCGTAATCCCACTCTCTATTGACATCTGTTATGAAGCTCGATGGTCTCTCCTCTTAGGAACAGACAGAGATGGTGTTCTTTGTTTGAATGCTGTTATGAAAGGCAAGAAGACCATAGAGTAAGAGAAGAATGAATTTTTATGTGATCAAAAAGTGGTTTCAAGTAAATCATAAGGGCAGAAAACTCATACGCTAAGCGGCAGAAAGAAGACTTGTTTGTCTTTCAACGCCTGTGAATTATCCTGTTGAATTCGGCATACTCTGTCAAATGTATAATCCATACACATAATCGCACGCATTTATACATGTAATGCACACAAATACACGCGCATATACTTAAGCAGTACACACCAATACACACATACAACACACATACACACACGCACGCGCGCACACACACAGACACATACATATACACATACACATACACACACTTGAACTTTTTCACCCTCAAATACCTCTAACAAAAATTTGCTCCTTATCCGACGAAGGAATTCCTTTTGCTTTTAGCAGTTTATATATTACAACGATACTTTTAGTATTTCTTCGTAGCATTTTTTACGAATATACCTTTTTTATAACAAACATAATTCAAAATAAAAGCACAGAGTAAGCGAACAAATAAGTTGACAGTAGATTCTATTGGTATGAGATACCTTATTCGTCACACGATTTTCAGCCCATATTTTCAAGATTCTGGTTAATGAGTACTAAGCAGATCTGATTATACAGTACTTTAGTATGCAGCACTTCAAAGTTGGTTGATCTCAGCTGGATAAAGTCAGTTAGATAAAGCGATCTCTAAAGTTGCGATCCTAGGGCTGCGTCCATGGCATCCAGGCTAAATATCCAACTCACCGCAGTAGCTGACGGCGCCTTATCGTGGCATCTCCTGCCAATTTGCATAAACGCAAAGAGCGGAAATTGACACGATTTATCGTGGTGTAGCTGAGAGATTGCGTCCGTCATTCTTTCGCCACCCCACTAGTAGCCGTACATACGACCGACGTCGTCCCTTTAGCCACTGCCAGCCGATTACGGTAGCCTAAATCCGTCGGTGAGTTCGTCAAGCTTAGGATTTCGGCATTAGACACTAGGACGAATGCATGAGCTGAGTAGACTTGTCCTTCGAGAATTGATACGTATGTCATTTTTCTATCTGCTTTTTACATGATCCATCTTCAGAACTTATGTCGGTCCCGGCACCTATTATCATTCAGTTCGCTGCCTGCATGTAGATTTGGTTGCGACTAGAGGTACATCCCTTTTCTGAGAACAGTGTTTTCACGCTGCAGGCCGCCTGAAATCTTGTAAGAGCTGTAATTGAGCGTTCTCAAACCATCGACATCGACGCTCACCAGTGTTCTTGAACTGGATTGGGTTTTTGTTGGACAAGTTTGATACTGTTTTGCCTGGCCCGAGGGTTGGGTGAGTTGGTGAAACCAATGCACACGTGTGTACGCACGGCATTTTAAACGGTTTTGCCAACATGCTTAGTTTGATACCTTTTTAGTAATTAGTCATAGTAAATAGTGCAACAGTTACTAAGTAGTGGGACTACAAAATTAGTTTAGCCTTTCAGCAAAATATTCTCCTTTTATAAAAATGTATTTTTGTGATGTTGTGAGGTATGCAAGGTATTTGCGATACCCGAATGTAGCTAAAATGTTCCAAAATTCTTCAAAGCGCATAAAGTCGAATCCGTATCTCCCATACAAGAATTTCTCGGCCAAAATATTTTGCAAACAAGACTGTTCAATTTCTACTTTTAGGTAGCCTCTGAAAAAGGGTAAATGAAGGCGTGTTTCGTATAAAATTTTGGTAATAGTATTAGTTGGCTGTGCATTGCCCTTTTACAGTTCTATGATCACTTTGTTGAGAGCTATCTTTTATGAAGCTTGCGCAATATTGTTATATCTTCATCAGATGCGATGGCTTGATTGACATTATGGCGGCGATCTCGTTTTCCTCAAAACCTAGACGTACTGTACCATACCATGTCTAATTATTCATTTGAAACTTCCTAAATCTTATAACAACACCTCTTTATATCCGTATCAAATTATATCTCACAATAATCTAATTCAAAATTGACTCCAAATGTCTACCCATTGAGGAAACCCGCAGTTTAACTCCCCATATGCGAAAGGTCACCGGTTTGCTAAATCTCTGTATACTTGCCAGATTACACATTGATGGCGTAGATGAAGAGATATGCAAGGCTGCTAGACTCAATCTAACAGTGTTGCTATTCTTTACCGTTTGCAGTAGCACACTAACCGACTAGCTGTCTGAGTGGCTGTGATGATCGTTTAGAAGTGAAAGCACTATCTGTCAACGCATCAATTTGAAAACCATTCACACGGAACGTCAGCAGTCAGAGACAGTCATTCCCATTGTTTTCGGGTAGAATTCGTCCTGTCACCACCATTCACAACAATCGACCATGACTTTCGAAACCCGCATCCTCACGAAGAAACATCAGCAATCATCAACGTTTTCTTACTTCTAAGTCGATAACAAAGTTGTTATCGCAGCAAAAAAACTGACGTTCTATTAGTTCCCTACTCGCTTACAATTACTGTTTTTTCTACACGGTTACTACTATGAGTGACTAATGATCAAGCTGTCCCTGCTTAGATTTCTTCAGTTCTCGCTTATATGGCAGTGTATATACATTACATTCGCCTGACGTTATTGTTCATACGCAGTAACAAAGAAAAACGGCAACATGTTCTGAAAAACTGTTTTAATCCTTTTCGAGATTTAGTATGTCAGTGCCTTACGTACTCTTTGGCGGTCTCGCCCGCCTCATCAGAGCCACGCGCTCCACTAGTCAGCTTCTATATGATTCAGCTTAATGCACAATATAAAATGCTGCAAAGAAATTCGAATAGTAGAGTCAAAATGGCACAGGAACTCTAGTTCGCTTCAATATTCCATAGTCTGCGCTAGCCGACTTGCATAACGCTTTCATGTCGTACAATACGGAGTCAAATTTTGAACCCCAAAATATTAGTATTTTTGAAGTTTTCCCGTTTCTGTTTGTACAAGCTTCCGTTCCGTCCTTATGTGACTCGAATGAAATCAGACTTACTCGTCAGCTTTCTGTACATTCTGATGCTTCCATGTCAGTCAGTAACATTTTCCTCTAAAATTTTCAGGTAACTATTGATAAAGAAAGTAACGGAGGTATTTAGCCCGATAAAGGCTAAATTTGGTGATATCAGAGTATTCCTCCTGACCTGAAGAGGTTTTCGAGGGTAGCAATTCATGAGACACTCTCTTGTTTGCTTTCCCTGGATTGTATATCGCATGACTTAGAGCATTATTAATTCCACAGTACCGAAGAGTTCATCTTGTACCCATTCATCTTCGACGAGATAATCATCTGGAAAATTTCGCCATTATCCCAATATAGACAATGAGCTCTTCAAAATGTGGACAAAATTTGCCGCGGACTAGATGTTTTCGAGTTTAATCAGTCATGCACTGATCTGCCGCCTCAATCGTCTTACTCGATCGTAAGACTACTTGAGTAATAAGTGTGAGTTTCCAGATAAGGCCTTTAAGGAGAAAACTCACTAAGGATTCATCAGCCGACTCCGTACAAAGACGGGAGGCGTGGCCATTGGCGAAAGAACTACCAAGACACGAATGGATCCTCATCACTCAACCATCCTGTTAGCACAATAATTGTAAATGCCATCACCATTGCCTATATTACATGTGCCACACAATGGCTGATCATCGACTCTCTCAAGCACATTTTTATGATTTGTTGTAATCATTTGTTCCACAATTGTTCAGTGTTTTGCAAAAAACCCATGAAATCCGCCGGCACACATTTTTCTTTTTTAGGTCAGTGAGAGTAGAATGAGAGTATTAAGACCGGTATAAAATCTTTGATATGACTTCAAAGGCCCATTGTCACCAACGGCAATTTGAATCCAGCAATTTTTATTCAGTTGGTAGTTTACCGCCTGGTCAAGGTGCCGAGGTTCTTTTATCGGAGCTCAGACACTCGTGTCTGGGCATTTTCAGGTACTCGAGAGAGGTAGTCGCTTGTTACTAGGATGGCCAGCGCACTTGTGGCCTGTCAGGGATAACTTTCAATGCGACTTTCATGTGAAAATGTCGAATTCCATGTAAGATTAGGTGAACTAAAAGCGTGTGAACCTCAGCCATAGCAGCTCACCACACTCGAAACTCTAGTATTAGTTTTTCCACAATAAGAGGATAAGAGAAGCCATGACCTTAGACGGTTGAAGTGATAAGCATTCTTTCTCATAGTTTTCCTCGAGATGGACAAACAGAATCTCTCAAACGTAATCTCTTAAACGTATCTTTGGCTAAGTTCATTTTAATCGCTATTCCACGCTGAGGTGTTGAAACTCGTCATCGACTTCTAGAATGATATTTTAGATCTCAAACCGACGGAACTACTATTGTACGAAAGCTTTTGTTTCTAGATGGCTAGATCTTCTACTTAGCAGATCTCACCTTCATTCTGCTATGCTGTTTTGCTAACATACAGCGACGTCAACGTCTATTTTATCACCATTTCGTCAAGCTTTTTTTAAGCGATTACTCTTCTTTTGCTTTCATGCTTTGTAAAATGTAGCTGTGAATGAAAACGTCAAAGTGAATAATGTTGCTGAAACTTTTTTATGAAATACAAATTCGCGACACGCGAAAGTTCAAGGTTTTTTTTTTCAAGAACATTCGTTGGACACTATTGATGGAAGTTTCTTTTCAACTATCTCGTTTTTCTACTGCGATGCTCTATAAGATAATATATTTATTTTATGAATTATAATGGAATTTAATGACAAGCCAATTCTTTTTCGGAATGACTACCAAAACATAAATTGCTATTTTGAAGTTAGCGTAGTCTTTACGACGTCAACTCGACAAAAGGTAATATCCTTGTCAATTGGAAATAGTCCTCTCTTTACTATTTTTTGTCAAGGGTTAAATTTTGGAAGAATATCGAGTGGAGTATACTGTCTATCAAAGATAATATCATGGACGGCTTCTATATTCATTTAGAGATCGCTCATTTTTTCCCAAGAATCATTCTCAAGTACTTGACGCATAGGTTCAGCTCACGTCTTACCGTATTCTAGCTACGTACGACGATTGTTTATGTTTCTCGCTGTTGACGAACTGCCGTTGTGAAGGCATTCGTTCATGTTCCCACGCTTAGCCTATTCAGTAGTAGAATTCTGTGCGCAACGCAAGATACCTTTGTCCGTTTCACTCGATTTTTTTCCCTTCCTTCCCTTCGACAAAAGCAGCAAAACCTCGATAACCTCCTTCCACCTCATATGAGTCTTATGTAGTCGAGCCAAATTTGAAGTTATCGGACGAAAGTAGGGGTTGTCAGTGATGACAATTTTGGCTTCTCAACTAAGCATACTATTTCTCATAAAAAAAAACATGGGAAAAAGTCTTTCTGTTTGGAGGGGCCATAAAGATGTGTGTTGGTAAAAAGTAATTGAAAATTAGCGAAACTAAATAATAGTAATGGGAATGGTAAAAATTCTTCTGCGTTGTACCTCTTATCATTTTCGTAGCAGTAATTCGCTATTAATGGAAAACCTTGGCTTAGACCTCGTACTCATTTTCGCCATCCAATTCCTTCGTCCACTTATCATTTAATCGCCTCCTAATGTGACATCTTTCACCTCCATCGAATTTTATTGTCTCGGGTGACAAAGCCGCGTTAAGACCGCACCGACAAGACATAGTGTAGAGTTTCTTTCTCGCTGCAGTTTCTTTTTGAGATATCTAATCTATTATGAATCCAACACCTGTAGGCTTTTCTCGAGCCGATTCAAACCATGTTATACTCAAACAAGATCTGAGAGTTTTGATTATGACTTAATGGCTGCAGAGATTTGTTGAGGAGAAGAAAAACAGGGCACACTGGTCTTCACCACAGTTGTCTTTCCTTGGACCACTTTTTATATCGTTGCTCTTTCTACGTTTCATTTTCATCTTCAGAAAAATGCAGGTCGTTAAGCAGAAATCTATCTGCCACATGTCATGCTACATGTGCCCTTCTCTGCATTGGAAATTTTACAAAAATTCCGTACAGGAACTTTTGAAGCTTTTGATAAAGCGGTAGGAGTAGGGGATCACGACGAGTTATCTGCATGATCGCCCTTGATGTCTGCAGGACAGCGTTCCTAACAAGCTGAGCCATCCTCTCTCTGACCTGCAAAATATACGACGTTCCTGATGAACTGAGCACGAATCGTCTGCGTTTTCTTCTCGGGCATTTGCTGTACAAGGCTCTTGATAAGTTGACGACGTATCGCTGGCAGATCTGTCCCTAATTTTTCGGCTGTCATATGACGGCGTTCCCAACAGGTGTTACTGTTCGACTCACTGAAATTTAGCCGATTATCGATGGTCCAGTAGCTATTTTGTATCGTTTTTGTCGTTCCGAGGTGTCATAATTCGTTGTCTTGTCGCTGATGAGATGCACATGTCTTGCTATTATCTCCTCACGTTGATATACCATTACTCCTTCCGCCCATTGCTACCAATCTGGCTTTCAGATTAATCAGAAGAATTTTCAGCATGCTTTATTTCCTCCTTGCGTATAGAATTATCGTTGAAATTCAACTAAGTAGGCGGTTATAAAAATAGTAGCTATAACGTATTTGAAAACAACTGTTGTGGTGAACAATCGCCGAAATCACAATTAATTGACCAAAACAAAAATTATTTTTTACAATTATATCAACTCAATTGATGAGTGTAACTCGATTATTTTACAATTTTTTCACGAACTCGGCACACCAGACTTGCACAAATTCCAAATTAGACAACAGTAGATAATAAATCAAGAACACTAAATTTGTTTAGTTATTAGACCCTTTATCAACAGTGCTTGCAGATTCGGTATTCACGGCATTTTAATGCTGATTTTAGAACTATTTTCAAGTCGCTTGAGCTCTTCGAGACTCAACAACAGAACATTGGCCTAAAACAATGATCCGTCGCCTTTTTACTGATTACTAAATGAGTACTGATTTCAAGGCGCATAGCAGGCCCACTGTGATTGGTTGGTCGCTAAAAGGTTAATATAACAGTAGATTCTCTAAATGGAACAACCCCGGGGTGGGAGTGAGAGGGGTGGGGGCCGAACGAACTAGTTAAAGTATGTGAGTTGATTTGTAAATCTTGACAATATGATGCGATTCCTACTCTTAAACGTATTGTTGTCATTATCAGTATGAACTACGTCACATATAAAAGATATGCTGTTCATCTCTTCCTTCTTAGCTCCCTATTCTACAAATTCCGTACAAATTTTCGCTGCTAATCATAATTACATACCCTTTTTCCACAACTTCTGAATAATTGTTTTCTGAGAATCGAGGATCCTTCAGGGCATTTGGTTTATGTTTCATCAATTTTGGAACTTCAAAAACAACCTTTGCTTCTTGTTGACACTGAATTCAAATAAGCGATCTACTGTAGTTTTCGTGGGAGTTGCATGGCTTCGTGACTTTTTCTTCCCGTTTTCTTGTGATGCGTCAGCCATACGCCTTCCTTTGAAAATGTCGGCGACACGAGCTCCATCCGTCGCATATTCGACACCGCGCCCAACACCCTAGGAATGTTTTTCCTCTCTCTTCTTTTGCGACTAGCTCAATGAGAGGTGCTCGATTGGGTTGTGAAGACTTCCAAGAACATAATATCATGATTTTTTGCTTATTGCTCTTATATGCTATTCACTATGAATATCAGTGAGTATGTAAGATCTTTTTGCGATTAGTCCTATGCCTTTTGTGACAAAACGCTGGAAAATCTCATCGCATTTACTAAATGATCCAATTTCACTAGATCTGTTCACCAGTACTCTGGATATAGCGATATATATTGTGTGAAACTTAGACGGCTTATTGGAATAACTCATTCAAATCACAAATCAATGAGATTAGAGTGACAAAAGCTTGAGTGAGGACTTCGATCACAGCGGTCACATGCTATTTTTCTGTCCTGGAATCCGGTAAAACAATTAAAATGCGTCAATTTATGACAACGCAATCAAATAAAATAGGTACTGATAGATATCATTCTCCTTTTGTTAGGTCCTTACAAAGGGAGATGTCCACGTGGTCAGCTTATCTTGGAGATAAGAGAATATGCCTCGTTGGGCGCGTGTTGTCAACTTGTCGACCACTCACTTCATTTCCGACCTGTGGGCTTCTCAAGCGGCCATCATCTCTGACTTGGATTTTTTCAGCTCTAGGTATTGGAGCCAATCCACCTCAATATAGGAGCCGCTTCTACTTGGATGCTACTGTTCAGCTGATGTTATCCACTTCTGTGTCTTTATAGTGAGTTCTTTGAGTTGATAGTTCCACGTCAGGTCCATAACTTTTGTCGTTTGCAACCTGCTGTGACCGTGTCACGCATTTCTTCAGCAGTGAAGAAATCCGCTACTGCATCTACATCTGATCTGCTCACAATTGCATCAAATCCAGAACGGGTGGATTTTTCCGTCCCAGTATCATTACTGAAAGTGATGGCACTCAGAAAGCCCATAAGTTCAGGATCTTCTTTCTTTTGCAATTGGCACTTGAAGTCGGCTGCCAGAGCTTTTACAAAGAGCCTATTTTCATTATTTAGAACATACTATATGATCCGCTGATCCAGAGAATTAGACAGGCTATCCTAGTTGCTGTCAAAGTATCGGCATTTATATCGGTCATTTTGTTCCCATTATTATTATCTCTTTGATATTAAATTCCACGACCCGTCATCACAATTTTTGATAGTGTGGTTCCCAAAACGTCTAGCATTCGATTCATTTTTCATCTTTTCCTTGAATGATGTGGAATACTGGTCGAGCATGTCTCCCTGCAATCTCGAGGATAACCTGGCTACAGCGTTCCATAGAGCGTTCTTGTTGACTGCAGAAGTGTGTTGGGGTGGAGCTCGGCTCCACGTGCGCCGCGACGGGCATCACAACCACTCGGCCACGGTGCCCCCAAATTCGTGCTAATAAGCACGATCAAATGGACAGTAAGTGAAATTTTCGAACTAAAACGGAATTCCTGCCTTAAAACCAATCCATAAATTTGTTCACTTGATTATTTTTTTTCATCAGAAAGCATACAATATAATTATCATGAAGATCTTTTTGGACTGGTGACAATGCTTCAAGGAGTGATTCTTGTTACGGAACATGGTTGAATGGTTGGATGGATGGTTGATGCAAACGCTGTTGAGTTACTGCTGCCGCTGCTCAGGCCTAACTATTATTTCGTCGTTGGCAGTGTCGTTTCCGATCCATTTCTTCAATTTTCAAGCATCTTCGAATTTTGGAACAAATAGCACCAACGTGTAATTGTAGGCTACAGCATGATTCCTGCTGAGACCGACCATTTTCTCTGTTGACAACTGTGAAATCGAGAAATCACCTCTATATACCAAAAGGATTATTTTGAGGTGTTTGTGTCTTCAAAATGCATTAATGTTGAAGAAACGAAATATATAAAAGTAGGAGTAATCCACTAAGGTCAGCTCATATACTAATAGACGTCGTAATGAAAGGGCGCTTGACTTATGAAACAATCAAGATCCTACTGTAAAATCTCGTTTATCACTGTCGACAAAGAGTCGCTTCAATTTGACTTCATAGTCGATCTCCAATCTAAAATATCTTAAGATTAGCTTTGTTCTTACTTTCTGTATAATACTTCTTCTGAAGATTTTTTCTTCTCTTTTCTTCTGCTTCTTCTAAAGTGAGAAATTACAAAATTTTGGGGCACAGACCGTTACAACAGGAATATCTCGGATAAAATGGATCACGTTCAAAAATTTCAGCAATAACAATACCTTGCATCTATTGCCCACCAGCGAACTCCTCAAAACGGTGACATTTCTTTAACATAGTTTTTGAATTTTACTTCAAATACTATTATTTACTAGTGCGAGTATCAATGTTCACCAGAGAGTTAAGTGTTCCTGTTCGATTCCGTTTGGGCTATCCATAAAAAATATCGAAAAATTTTAGAATCACAGAGTGGTAGAAAATTTTTGCTACTAACTTCTTTCACCTTACTCTCTTACGAGACTTACCAAAACTTCAAAACGCTATCTGACTTCGCTTACATGCGCCCACTATTTCAAGATGGTGACTCCCGCGAGGCTCATCTGAAGGACTCAGTCGCGTTCTTCACGTTCTGAATTGTGTGGCCTATCGACGGCTGAAATAATGTGTAGGGTGACGAAACGGCCATCACTCATAATGACATTCAAATCCCAATGCTCCATCGTGAACGTTAGTCCTCGCTTATCCGGAAACCCCTCCTATCTTAAAGCAGTTTGGAAAGTTTGAAAAGTAGGATCTTGTTATCACTCTCTTTAGCTCTTCGTGAATTTACGTTTGCCTTTTCCACCGTTTGGCCCTCTGATGTAATGCTATCATTCTTGAAGTGCTCATCAGTCTCTCTTGCAGAATCGTGACGGGTCACTAATATCCAGCTGGACGGTACCTGACGAACTTTTGACTATGGAACGGCTTGGCCAGTTTCCGCTCTGTGTGCCGCTTCTGCAAGGACTGAGACCATCTCTGCCACCATGGTTCCCGCTTGCACTTCGTGCTGTGCCGCCATCATTGCAGAGCATCCTTCCCCCACCAGGTATGTCTATGTCTATCAAAACGACTAAAATATAAGCATCTGAAGTTTTCTACGTCTAATTTTATATATCGAACAAATCTTTTTCTCAAATATTAACTATAGAAGCAATAGGATTCTCATCGGTTTTCCGTAATTTGACTTTAGTCTGAAATATAGCACTTAAGCAACTCTGCCAGCGTCCGACTCTGTATCGACATCGATGGGTGCCGAAGAGGACCATTCGGTTCACTCTGAGACAGCAGAGGAGACAGTGAACTCACAGCTTGAGGTGGCGTCCCCCATATCCCCATCCGAACCGCCAGCCAATGACGTGCTATCCAGACCCGACTCTACCGAGTCTAGTGTTCTCAGTGAGGTAAGATATTGACACACAAAATCATCTAAGAAAGCTAACAGCACTGTGTTCAACATAACGAGAGTAAAACTAGAAGCACTAGGAAATTTCGACACAACCACTGTCAAAACGTGGGGCACTTTTCGTGTCCCTTGTTTCTTAATTTTGGTTTTAAATCAAGAAAGGCAGCAACCCTTTTTTAAGCAGAGAAATAGCAATACAAGTCTAATGAAGAACAAAATGCTTCAGATCTAACATTTCCGTCTGCTACAGGATGAAAATTATGAATGAGACCTTACTTGCTCAAGTAGTATGGGATTCAATCACTAACTCCATATTTCACTTTTTATTTTCGCATGATTAACTTCTGAGAGAGTAAAACTTCTAGCGCTTACAACTTTCTATAACAAAGCGTCTATTCACTGTGTTAGACTTGAGAAAAAAAACTTTGACCAGCAAAGAACTTTCTTTGATATCTTGCGAATGAGTGCGCATAGGACGCAGTATTTGAACTTGCTTTGTAAAACAGAACTTTGTTTTACATTTGATGCTGCATCCGAGTATTCCCAAGCCTTCTTCCTGGTGAGTAGACATATTGATACAGGGATTGCCTGAGAAGATTATAATACTGATTTGATTCACAACAGCCCACAATGTGCTATTAGTCTAACATAAATACACATTCAGTCACCTCGACCGGATGCTTAATGAAGTGAAATGCATGGCGTAACCCTCAAGGACAGGTCAATGCCGAGTATTTTCAATTTGCTTATTAATCTGAATGGAATCCTTCAATTTTAATCTCTATAAATACGCTATTTTCATTTGGTATGTAGGGTTTTATATTTGTGCAATCCTGCAAAACTGCTATCGTTGCCCCTTGGAATTTTGTATTCCTCGTCGGCTGGAGTCTGAAGATATAACTCATTTTATTCTACGACAATCTATGACCTTCTTTGGTATGTATGTTGAGTCGAAAAGACACCACACTTTCAAACAACAAATTGAAGTGTTAAACTCGTTTATAAAACCACAACTCGTTCGAGCAATTGTTTCTCATTCGGATGGCATCGAGCATTTCTTAGACAAATTCACATTGAATGTCTCGTTTAAGTTATAAATGGTGTACGAATGTGGACACAAGCACATTCAAATGTGAATTAGTCAACGTCCTTATTGTATTCCTCAAAAATAAATAGCCCTCAAGCATCCATTTACTTCATCAGACATTCCCATCAACTTCCTCAAACATCCAGTTCACAAAATCGAAAAACTCAATCATTTTCACTAATAATAATACAGAGTGCTGTGCAAAAACATTTGCGTCATCCGGGATTTCCGCTCGATTGTTTGATTGTGTATGGAAAAATAATAAAATCTTGACAATCTGGGATAAAAGACTGCTAGCAGCGCAGCAACTCGTTATTAAAAGATTATACATACATATATATATATATATATGTAAATTATGTATATGTATATATTATATATTATGATAATATTGTTTATTGATAAACTGTTATTACAACTAATAAACAAATATTATGTTGTTAATTAATGAGTAAATAATAATTAATCAATACTTAGTTAATAATTAATAGTATATTGTTTATAATAAGATTATATATCTATGTGTATATATAAGGAGTGCATATGACGCAGTGGTTAGAGGTGCTCTATGTTGCACACAAGGCCGATGGTTCGATCTCGCGCTCACTTCTCACCAAGCCATCCACCCATCCAGGATCGGTAAATTGATACCGAACTGGTAACGGACTTATCTGCGAAGAAAAGCAGCACTGATTCGATGAAGCGGGAGACCACCGTGATTCATTCTAAAGGCCAGATATGCATTCGATCACCTCAAGCGAAGATAAAAACTAGAGATGGATGCATGGCGCATCCCTCAAGGATTGATCAACGCGGAGAGCTTTATCCTTTTTATATGTGTATATATATATATATATACATACATATATATAATATGTATTTCGATTTCCACATATTCCTCAGTCAGTCGTTCAGTTAACAAAACCTTCGCTGCCAGCAGAGAAATCTTAGCCGATGTACAAGAGAGCAAACTGAAACCCAACAAACTTAGAATGGCGACTTCCCCGTGGTAGCAATTCCGAAAACAGTCTGACAGGGCTATGCCGAGATTTTATGAGAAATTGCTGTCAACCAACATTCAATATATCAGCGGGCAGAGCAAAGGAGAAGCTCTTAAGTGACATATAAACACCACCTTTTGTAAACGGTGTTCATAAGACAGTACTGCAGAGATGCAAAGTGCTGGACCTTGTAGGACATGTAATGATAGATCTTCTAAAGATTTCAACTGAAATCGCGCTTTCACATCCGTCATAAACGACGAGTGAATGAGTTAGACGATTGAAATAGTCATACTCTGTCTCAGCTACAAATCTCTCAGTTTCCAATGAGTGTCAAGCTTAATCAAGTGATTGCATAAAATCCTACATACAATATCTCATGAGGGTTTTCAGATAGGTTCCTATATAGGCAACAAAGTCGAAGGAAGCAGTCTGAAAGTATATTGAGAGAGTGAAATTCGCTGAAATAAAGATATTTAGGATGTGTTCAAGGCTGTCACATGAACCTTGAGTGCTTTTAATGTCTTGGAGAGTCTCTCATTCGATTGTACCACCTTTCACAGTTATGAACTTGAGCTCAGTGCAATGTATGTATGAAGCTTAATTAACCTGTGAGCTTCCAGTGCGTCAGATGATGCATGATCAGTTGCACAGTTACTTTACCAAACCGAAGCTTTCACAAAATCGGAAAGCTTACTTAGATACTCAAATTTCGATTTTTCAGATAGCGTCTCAACACTTCTCAAGTATCATCTTGTGATTGACTTTATCTCAATGGCGGTAGCCTACTGCAATTATTTCTGAAATTCGTAAAAGGCCAATCTTTTTCAAAAGCTCGCTCAACTACTTGCTTATCCTTGCGGAATATAGAAATCTAGGTACCCTATGAATAAAATCCTCCGAAGATTCCAGTTATTTTTGTCGGAAACGATAGGAAAGCCGAAAGACAATCGCAAGAAATCTATTCAATTTCCATTCTTATGTTTTGCTGAGAATCAAAATATGCGCTAGTTTGCTCTCTGAAGCATTTTTTCTTTATTAGAGGTACATGACGAAACTAAAATGGCAAAGATTTCATTAAAAAACGTTTTGGTGTGAAACGTAAAGACTCGTATGGTGACTGCATTGAAGCTGTTAGTACATTGAGAAATTCCTATATGGGGATCAACTATGATAGTGATCTATTCACGTTACTTCTTTTTTTCCAAAATGGGTTACATAACACAAAAATTGGACAATTTTTCTGACCTTTTTGTGACTGTAAATGAGCTCTTACAGGGCGAATGCTATTCAAATTTTCGACACTCTGCCATAATTTTGAACAATGAATTTCTCTTGTAAGACGACTACCGCACTTAGAGAGTAGAATCAGGTGGTCCTAAAATAGAGATTGCGCTGCAAGCATCGTCACTTAGCTGTGATTGGTACAAAATACGAGAAGTATGAAGAATAGGCGTCTTTTCCAATACATCATTTACTCAAAGAATGTTTTGCAGTCGGACCATTCCCCTTCTATTATCGACCCTTGGACATAAAACGAAGATTTTAGTAAGTCGAATCCACCCTCCCTCTTGTAATCATATTGATCTGAGATTCAAAAAATACGATAAATAATGTGAGTATGAAAACGGGTCAAGTGTAGTTTTGCTACTTCTCGTTTTCTTATGCTTTAATATTTTTAGTAAACCTAATAACTCGATTTTACAGTCGCCGAACAGCAGCAATAAAATGAAGAAACGTGTACTTTGTGAGCGATGTAATAAGTCGTTCTGTGACAAAGGAGCTTTGAAAATTCATACAAGTGCTGTTCATCTAAAAGAAATGCACATGTGCACCATACCCGGTTGTGGAAAAGAGTTTAGCAGTAGAAGAAGCAGGTTCGTTTCAATCAGTGTCGTAATTTTTGAAGAATGTGCAACGTGATTCGACACTGATGAACTTGTTTCTGTATTTCAGGAATCGTCATTCAGCTAATACAAATCCTAAACTGCATATGCCAGAAACAGCGCAATCGTTTCGTGATCAGGTCGGCATCAACACTGCCGCTTTCACGATGGCAGCTGCGGTTGGTTATTTCACTATATCCATAAGAAACTAAGAAGAAAACTATTCCTGCAATAGGACATCATACGGTAGAGAGGTGTTCAGATAAAGTCAGTGCAACCCGGCACCGCATCGCCTAATAAATCTGTTCACAAAAACTGGCGAATAATTGAACAAATGGAACCGAAACTTCCGTCCATAACAAAACAGTGAAAACAACACGCAGTAGCAACCTCTGCACAAACAAACCCTCTGTCAGTACTAGAAGGGCGATAATGTCGGTGATTTTGTTTCCACGTTTCTGTTGGAATGGTTCTGAACACAAGCATAACGTTGCACTACTAGGGTAATACCACTTTCTCCTACATGTCTTCAGAGATTTTTGTAGATCAGAATAAGTTCTTTGTCGGTAAATCCGGTATCAGTTTTCCGACTAAGACTTCATCAGGCAAACGAGCTTTTGCGCCAGCTACCATGAGTGTGTCGCACAGACATCTCAAATGTAAAGATTCATCAACACGTACTCCTTTTCAAACGCTCGGATTTTTTCTAGCTGCTATTTTTCGATCTCCGCTTCATAAATAAATCGACTCCTGCTCTATATTTTTCAAAGTGATTCTCAGTCAATGAGTGTTGTGAAGTCGGTTTGGTTTAGGCGCAAAGCTTAACTACAGTATTCGACCTAATAATGTCTCTGGAGTCCAAACTTCGCGTGGTTTCACACTTGACAAAATAGTCCAACACTTTGAGCAGTATCATCATTCTTGCTGACGGTTTTTTTAGTAACAGGTTGGGAAGAAATTCTGAGAAAATGCTTGTGAAACATTTATGCACCTATTACACCCGAACAAAGACAAGACTAGTAGTCGAAATACTCCTCTTCAACTTCAAGCACTTCCTACCACTTCTTCTGCACACCGAACTTTTGCCAACTGTGTCTTCGCCCCAAGCCAGAATGATGCGTTCACTTGGCACCGTTGCATTTGTACCCAACAACCATTAGTGCATCATCAACAACCTAATTTGCTCGCTTCTTAATTCCATCGTGAAATAAGTAGATAAATTATATACCAATCAGCGCAGGAGAAGACGGGCCTTCAACTGAGCCGCCCAAAAACACAAGAAATGGCCGAAGTTCAGAAAAGTCCCAAGTATTTTCTCGAAACTTTCTTCACAGTCTATTAGTTCTAGTCATTTGCTTAGCGTTCATCATGAGACCGTGACGCAGGTTCTGCTACGGATAACAGTTTCGTTGTTGTTCTGGAGATTTATAGTCTTTCAAACAATTTTCAGGTCAAGGAATGGGAGATATAACCTTTTTTCAAATTTTTAAGGCAGATTCGCCGTTTTTTCCTTATCAAGGCGTTATGCCTAGATTATAATGGACGAGCCCACAATGCTTCTGAAAGCAAACCGTATTGGATATGGGAAGGAGACTAAGCATCAAAGCGATAAAATAAAAGTGATTCAGAAACTGTGCACTTAGGTGATCAAAAACTCCAGCGAATATTACCATCCGCGCATTTCTCAATTACCCCTTCCTACTTTATGCATTTCCGTCACTGTACACCATTGAAATTTCACTTTGAAGATGTCAAAGTGCTGTTGTAATGGTTTTTGAAAAATCATAGCTTTCCTTAGAATCGTATTTGATAAAATTTCACCGAAAACAATTTTGCTTTTGAGCAATTGTGATTTTAGACAGCATGTCTTCCTCCGTCGGCTTCAGTTAACCTTCCAGCAGCGCTACAACTCCCCGGCGTTTCCGAAACTGCTTCCTCAAATTCAACAGGAAGTGAAAATGAAAAGGCACTACTTATGTTTTATTCAGCTAGATGAATTTATCGTTTATATTCGTGTTTAGCCGGACACTTCATCGTCAATTCTCGGGAAACGTAAAGCCGCTGCTTCTACTCACGATCAGACAGCCATCCCTCTAGATTTGTCATGGAGAAATACGTGGGCTTTCATGATCTTCAAGAGACTTATCGCAAGAAAACAAACTGCCTTTACCTAACGCCGTAATGCCGCAAACGCAAAATGTACCGATCAGTCCGTTATCGTTGAAAATAAGGTGTTAACATACAAATTAGTAGTCTTAATTCTCTAGTGGATTTCTGCGAAGGCTTTACCTTTGATGTGCGAGTGTTATGGCAGTGAATCATTGAATTCTCATGAAATAATTTGATTATCCTGTACAGTTGGCAAATTTCAGCTTTTTCAATGCGTCTCCGGTCAAGGCAACCGTTTGCATTTCCATCTTCAGATCTACAATTATTTGTACTCCATCAATTAGTACAGGCGCAGGTATTCTAATTCTAAATAATCAAGTATCTACTTCATAGACGTTTTTATTATGATTTGGGTCATGTAGGCAAATTTCACTGAATGGGCTTTACTAGTTGTTCCCCATTTTTCCAAAAAAAAAAAAAAGGGCGGAAAGAAAAACAGAGCGAGAGAGGAAGGAGAGAGAGAGAGAGAGAGAGGAGAGAGAGAGTTAGATAACGGTTCATTCCAGGCTCATTCGGCACTGAATCTGCTGAACAATCGAGCTTGAACAACGGTAACACGGTGATTCTGTCGGTTCTTCGCTTCATGGTTCTCATTGTTACTGGTCTTACTATATGTGTCTGTGCTATTATCCAGTGTTATAAAGAATTCTAATGGTGATCACTGCCTCATTTAGTTTTAATATTGAGCGTGTAGTCATATTATGTCTTTTTCTTCTTTTTCTGTTTACATGTTTGTTTTCTGTTTTTTTGACAATTTTGTTCCATAGCTTTCTATTCAGCGCGTTGCTTCTGCTATTGTAAAGTCTCAAGATGTATTTTGCTGTGAATATTTATAATGCATCCATTGGTGTTTTTATGTTATGAGGAGATTCGCCATTGCTTTTTTTTCTCAGATGCTGGTATCCATTAACTGATTTTAGGACCCGAGCTTCTACCAACCTAGACGCTATTCGAAATTTTAGTACTCCTTTTTTTGATGACTTAACGCTAAGCTGTTAAGCCAACTACTTGTCTAACGGGCTACTAAGGTTTCGGTTATTTCACCTCCTCTAGCCTGGAAAAAAATCATAATTATCTAGCTGATTGCTTTTTTAACTTCTACAGAAAGCCTAAAGCCTGAATCCTAATCGCATCGAAAGAGCTTCTTCAGGCACTCACCGCCATGTCTGAGTCTTCCAAACACCAACTGAACGGAGTTTTCATTGTAGGGAATGTACCTTTCCTAGGTTAGAAATCCAAAACAGGTCAAAAGAACAGAAAAACAACGAGATCTGAATAATTATCCACTGATGATGACCTTGTGTTTACCCACCCGTCATTGCTCCATCTTTGGCCAATCATCACGTGTCTAGATGGATCAGCAGATAGACAAACCTGGAACCAAATAATGTGGAGCACTGTGCAAACACGTTTGCATCAGCCTGGATTCGAACCCAGATTTCACTCTTTCCGGGAGAGTATGCCAACCGTTGCACCACCGACCTCGTTTTACGCGTTATAGCCTAAAAGAGTGTTGTGCAAAACGATCGTCGGTGGTACAACGGTTAGCATAAGTCCCCGGAAAGAATGAGATCTGCGCTCGGATTCCGGCTGACGCAAACGCTTTTACACAGCACTCCACATATTGGGTATATTAAAAGACAATGACACCGCAAGAAACGATCAAATAAACGTACTGCGATTGATTATTGAAACCCGGAACCATTTCGTTAACCCAGAAAGTGGACGGCCTGGTGACGCCGAGACTAGAGATTCAATCAGTGACCAGGTGTGTACTCCCTGACATCTCTTACCACTGCATTACTCATGAAGTATAACATAACTCTACTGTCACACATTGATCATAATATCAGATTGAAACTGAGGTCGATGTCACATGCTGTGATGGAAGAGTTTTGTGACGCTGTGCTTGAAGACAGTGTAACCCGAAACTGATGCTGTTAGATTTTTCGAAACGGTGTCATATCGCCTCAGGTTTAGGCTTTTCCTCTGAAACTATTACATTGAAATGAAAGCTGCTTGTTCAAAAATTTAGTCTGGAAAAGAAAAAGAAAAAAACGAGCGTTGAACGATGGTTTCCTTGTAATTGGTTATCAACGACGAGATTACGGTTTCCGATCGCCAGCTCGAATATTATGATTTGTGTAAAATACGACAAAGTCGAAAGCCTGGGTGTGCTTTCCTAAAAGGTCATTTATTGAACAAAAAAAAATCCCCACGATTTATTCTCACCTTCCCGTCGACTATCGAGCGATATTCCGGAGGTTTCAGTGAATTTAATCATTGAAATCAAATTGCAATCACAGTAATATACCACCCATCATCATGAATTGATAACCCGAACCACGCGACATCTTGTAGCTTCTTTTTCTTTCACATTTCTGAATCGTCCACTGAAATGATCTTCCCGTTCTTAAATAGCAAGGCAAAATGAAAAATTGGGTACTATATGAACAAAGAATTAACTAGTCTTCGTAATAAACAAGCGTTGAGAATTTAGACAACTGCTGCTGCATGCTGAAGGAAATGTAGATGCGCACATTACGCGCCTGTAAGAAAAGAGTTTTATCACTAGGACAGGCAGATCAGTATGATTCAGTCATTTTCGGTATTACGAAAAAAAGAAAGAAGAATGAGAAGTGCATTTCAATTTATATTCAGATCCTGATACACGAGAATTTTTTAATAGTACATTTAAAGCCTTTCATAGGACTGGTATAGGCAACTCTAGTGATAGACGTACACCTCAGTTTATCTCGCTAGTCTCGTTAGTAGCACGATGCAATTCGGTTCAAACGAGCCCTCACATCTACGAGTTTCGGCGTGTCGAACAAGTTACACAACACAGCAACTGAAAGGATCGCTTGACACTGAAGTGATCCACAGTCGTTTTCACCAGCCACCAAGCAATCGGCTGTGATCAATGCAATGTCAAGTGATCTTTTCACTCGGTCGAACAGAATGGCATGTGCTACTGATGAGACTTGCGGGAAAGCCGAGACGTAGGTTTAGCATTAAAGGTGCAGCACCAAACATTTGAAAGGCATAAAATATGCTATCGCATTATGATGAATTCCAAGCAAAACCAAAACAGTACAATTGAAACCATTTTCTTTATTTCACCACTTTTACATCAGTGTTATGATGTTCGAATTGTAGCCTGCTGTAGTCGAGCAATGGCTTGGTAATGCAGTGGTATTATGCTTCCATTTCATATAAGTTGAAAAAGTTGTACACAGCTGTCAGTTATCCGCGCGAGAAATAAGCTGATGTTTTAGATTGATTGGGATTTTGGAGATTGGCGGGGTTCGAGAGGTGCAAAAATCACTGAATGATATCTGTTACAATGTTCTCGATTACGGAAAAGAAAGGTCCATCAAACCCTAGTGGGTTTTATTCTATGGTTTGCATCATTCATTATGATGTAACAGTTTCCTATGTGAGCTTACGTCACAGATTTTCGTTCATGTTGAAAACGAGCATAAATCATAACGCAAGCACTTCGCGAACGGGCCGTACAAATGTCAGGCTTGGTTTGGACAGTAAGAGGAGCTGGGTAGATAAAGTTTGAAAATTACTGAGAAGCTTTCTTCATTGCTCTTATTATATTCTGTACTATACTTAGAGGGTAAGATATGGAAGTTGAAGATGATTTGTACTGAATATGTTGACCCATTCGCATTTGCCACCTAAGTTATATAGTGCCCATTTTACGACCTCGTGTGAGATGAAGATTTGAGAGTTCCCCTTTCACTACTTCGCCATACGCACCGTTGACTAATAGTGATTAGGTCATTCCATGGGTTTTTGACACTAGAGCAATAAACACCAAATTTGTTAGCCAAAAGTAGTTTAGACTGCATAATTTTGACATCATTCAAGTGCGCATTTTCTTGTGAACATTTTGGTGTTCAACTTGTCTATACTTGCTTCAAGATGGAGCTGTCTTGAGAACAAAGTCGCTTGTTATTCATGCACGAATGGCGCGTAGGGGAAAATGAGAGTGAAGCTGCGTGCAAGGTGAATAGAGCTTGGAGAGCTGATACGATTGCAGAAATAGTCGACTGGGAAATGGTTCGAGAAGTTTGAAGGTGTAGAAAATAGTCTGGAGAGTCACTCACGCTTGGGCCGAGTCACTAACATTTCTCCCACGCGTCGTTCGCACATGAATAACAGGCGGATTAGTTCCCACGACACTTCCATCTTAAAGCAAGTATAAGGAAGTTCTATACCGAAACGTTCGCAAGAAAGTGTGTAGTTGAACGACACGAAATTTACGCAGTTTTGATTACCTCTGCTTTATAAATTTGATGTTTACTAAGTTCAAACTATGGAACGGTGTAATGTTATTATTACATTATTTATATATTATTGCCATTATAGGTGCGCATGTGGCGCAGTGGTTAGAGGTGCCTTGCGTCGCACACGAGGTCGCTGGTTCGATCTCGCGTTCATGGCTCGCCAAGCCATTCATACCTCCGAGGTCAGTAAATTGGTACCAGACAGGTCTCATATTTGTCTGAGAGGATAAGCAGCACTGACTCGGCTCAGCGGGAGGCCTCCGCGAGTCATTGTAAAGGCCAGATGTGCGTTCAATCACCTCAAACCAAAGTTAAAAATTGAAGTAGAATGCATGGCGCATCCCTTAGGGACTGATCAACACTGAGAGCTTTATTCTTTTAGCTTTTATTGTGCCATTATAATGTATATAGTCTATATTATATTATTATATTAATTTATATATATTATATATTATTTCATTACAATATTATCCATTTCTTTTGAGTTTTTATTAAGAGCACGCTCAAATTTCTAATAGATCCTTTCGTTATTCTTTGAGCCATGTCATGTGGTCCGCTAAGGGTTCGTCTACAGGCCGACACACGTGTTTCGTCCTTACAGACTCGTCGGTCGGGCAGATCCCGTCGTCCTTCGATGTTCTTATTAGTCAGTTCTTTCGGCAGCCTGCTCTCTTTGCAGAGAGATATCAAAAACGAGCGTGTTACACTCTGTGTCAAGCGAGATTTCACCTAACACAGAGTGTTATAACAGCACAGAGTCTGTATGCACGAAACACCGTGTATCGGGCTGTAGAAGAGCCTTTACTAGACCACATGACACGTTGCCTCAAATAATAATGAAAGGATCCATAATTTTAGTGCTAGTACTCATTTGTATATCATTAGTATATCATTTATATATTGTTCTATTATTATATTATATTATTTGTCAAAAAACAGCAGGCTCTACAAAAGATCCAAGGGCTGGACTAAAATAGGTTGTCAAACGTTCCCATATACTAGCACGAAAGTGCTTATATGAGAGCGATAGCGTATATACAATGGCGCGCACACCTTAACAGTGGAGTGCGTCTTCAAACCGGGATCAGTAGGCTGGGTTGCTCGGTAGTTGACGCATTTCAAAACAACGTCCAACCACCAAAACCTTACGAGCCCGCACACAGACCACCACCGCGACTGCGATGTGCTCGTTGGGATTGCGACGTATTCCGACGGGGTTTGTATTTTCTAGATAATGTGTACATTTTGCTCGCTCTGAGATTAGGCCTTACGCCATTCTTACACAGGAATAACTACCACCAGCAAAAAGTATTTTTCTTCACCATCATCATTAACTTTGGGGCCCCAACGCGAGGACCTTTGTGCATGATATATATTTATACATACATGTGTACTGTTTGTTTGTAGACATTCACTAATGTATGTGTTTATGCATCTATGGCATGTGCGTGCATGTAGGATGCGTGTATATGTATGTATGTGTGTGTTTGTGTGCGTGTGGGATGTGTGTGTGTGTCCGTCAAAAGGTCAAAGACTACGGAGCCCGATCGAAATCCGGCCACCAGGGCTACGACGTCAAAAGTCGGGAGCGTGTATGTAAACTGAAAAATCGGTGAAGTTTGATTGCGCTAGGCAGCTTTTCGTCTCTAGCTCGACCCTGAGGCTTTGGCTAACGGGCACCCAGAACACTGCGGGGCTCTGTGAGTAATCAAAGGCTCAGCGTGAGGGCATTACATACGGCAATTTTCTTCAAAATTTCTGCAAATTCGGCGCTCGTGGTAGCCTTCGAGAACTGTGGCTGCGACGTCGAGACCTCCTCAGCTCCGATAAAATCCATCTGACTTCAACCTATGTGGATCAAAACCTCTTGGTCGGCAAAGTTTTGCATATCACTCAGCAACCCTTATCATATAAGTGCCTAGTTCATTTTTTTTTTCTCAAAAATCGTCCCTCTGCTATCGACCACTCTTTTACAGACCCGCTCAAAGCGAAACAATCTGATAAGGATTTGACTTGTTCTGAGCTTACAGGTCTAGTGCTGTATAGTTTTCGTAGTTTTGGGACTTATCAGTAGCACTCTCTCGTCGGTTCCGTCGATCCCTTGCGGTTAAATAATTTTCTAAAGGAATCGACGCCGAGTAAAAAATGGTCACCCTCAAGTCGGATGATGATATTACCTGACATTGTGGTATCCCGCAGTCAAGCTTGCGGCTTTTATAATTATTATATGTTATATAATTCATTAATTAATACAATTATTATTGTATTATTATTATTTTATGATCATATACTTATAACTGCATCATGTAATTCGCTAGCTAGTATAAACATTATTGTAATATTATGATTATAATCATTATAAAAGCTGCAAGTTTGACTGCCGGTCACCACTACGTCACGTAGAACTATCATTTGACTTAGGATGATCATTTTTTATACGGCGTCGATTCGTTTAGAGAATTATTTAGCCTCAAGGAATCGACGAAACCAGGGGAGGTGCTACTGATGAGTCCCAATAGGACGAAACAGACGCCTACATAGCACTAGACCTGCCGGCTCAAAACAAGTCATTTCTTTATCAAAAATCATCATTTCGCTAACACAAAGCCCATTCTGCATAATCAAAAGCTGGGCTATCTTTAAATGGTCAGGTCGGCATTGACACTGCCGCTTTCACGGTGTCATCCACGTTACTGCAGTAATTTCATAAATTCAATACCTATCACTGCACCATATACCGTTTCTAGTGAGAACTCATTCAAACAGACCGCTGAGCAGGTAATGTCCTGACAGCGTGTCTTCCTCCAGCGGCTTCAATCAACAATTCGAGAACGCTACATTACCAATGGTTGTTGAAAACGTGGCTTCAAAATCTAAAGGCGATGAACGAGAAAAAAGCTTTGCTTTTTTCCATAGGAAATTTTTTTTCCAGTTATTTGCCGATGTTCTGGTTCAACCCGACATTTCATCGTCGATTTTCGGAAAACTTAAAACCTCCACTCGTAGTCAGGATAAAATGGCCATCCTTTTGGATGTACCATGAACAAATGCGTTGGTTTCACATCTATCAAGATTACTTATAGTGACACAAGTATTCATAATAATTCGATGACAGTTTAAAGTTAAAGCTGTTTATATTTCAGCTATTTGAATAGGCCACTCCGGGAATTGTGGAGATCCCTAACCCTATTTCCAATTTTTCAACCGTCTGGGTTCCTCGACTATGGTGACGTCTTCGAGCTGCCTCCTGTCTTCGTAAAATCGCTTCTATTTGCGAATGCACGGTTAACGCTAGCCACGAACACATTCTTCCATCGCCTAGGTGAAGGTCCAAGGAGACGCTTGCTTCACATAGAATCCACCCCACTATTTCTTGCATCCTACTGTCAACTTTTTCAAGTCCATATGACAGGTCCGGTCCATATGCGCTTTACCAACAATACATATTCATCTCGACCTTGAAAATGGTATAGATTACGAAGATCAGAACTTTGCATTTTGGCTCATTGTTGTATCTATTGATTATATCTCAAAAGGCACCTTGACACGTTATTATCTCATCACCGTGTTCTTTCTTCTCGCTTTTTTCATAGTGCGGATCTCAGTACTTCCAGCAATCAATCGCTTTTTCGTCTTCTTCTCAAATGTCTCAAAATACTAATTGCGCACGTCTCCTTGCATTCTCGGGGGTAACCTGGCCCTAGTGCTTCATAAAATTTTCGTTTTTGACTGTCGAAGATTACTGAGAGGTTGGGCACGATCCCACGCACCCTTATTGGCGGAGTCTTAGATACAACGAGTGGTCGGTGGAGTCCGGACGGGGACGATTTCCGTGCTCAGCTGTCAAGGTGGATGAAGTGTTCATTTTGTTTTCTCTGAAATAAGGTGCACGCCATTCTCACAAATAATTACTGTCTCCGAAATAATTTTAGCAAGGACTAGACCCGTTCCATGAAGGTGCCATGTGACCACTATCGGAAGAGCGCCAGGAAAACACTGCTATCTCATCGATTCCTCACTGTGGTAATTGACGAACTGATGGGACCACATGATCATTCCATCAATCCTTTTTCATCTTATGTGAAAGCAGGAGAGTGAGTATGCCAGTGATTCAAATACTAATCGCGGAAAAATTTTTTTGATCGCCGTGTTCTATGTGGGAGTCAACGAGTAGTCATTTTGGTTGTGTAATTAGTGGAATTTCTTCGGGCTTTGTGGACGTTTTCCATTATTCGTCCATTGAGAATTACTTGCTGATGTTTCACATGTTGCGATTGCTTTTCTAACTTCTACAAAAAAGCCCAAAACCTAAATGTCAATCGCATCAAAAGAGCTTCTTTAGGCACTCACCGCCATCTCTGAGTCTTCCAAATACTGACTGAACGGAGTTTCCATTGTAGACAATGTGCCTTTCCTAGTTACAAATTCAAAGCAGGTCAAAAGAAGAGAGAAACAACGAGATTTGAATCATTATCTACTGATGACGACCTTGTGTTTACCCACCCCTCACTGCTCCATCTTTGATCAATCATCACGTGTTTAGACGGATCAGCAAAGAGACAAAAACTGGAACCATTTCGTTAACCCAAAAAGTCGACGGCTTTGTGACGCCGGGACTAGAGATTCAATCAGTGACCGTACTCCCTGACATCTCTTACGACTGCACTACTCGCGAAGTATAACATAACGCTACTGTCACACATTGATCATAATATCGGATTGAAATTGAGGTCGATGTCACATGCCGAGATGGAAGAGTTTAGTGATGCTATGCTTGAAGGTCAGCGTAAACAGCGACAGATGCTGTTAAATTTTTCGAGACGATATCACAGCGCCTCAGGTCTAGGCTTTTCCTTTGCACTGTCACATTGAAATGAAAGCTGCTTGTTCAAAAAATTGATCTGGAAAAGAAAAGGAAAGGAGCGGGCGTAGATTGATGGTTTCAATGTAACTGGTTATCAACGATGAGATTACGTTTTGATCGCATGTCGAATATTATAATTTGTGTAAAATACGAAGGAATCGAAAGCCTGGGTGTGCTTTCCTAAAAGATCATTCATTGAACAAAAAAAAAATCCCAACGTTTTATTCTCGCCTTCCTGCCGACTATCGAGCGATATTCCGGAGGTTTCAGTAAATTTGATCATTGAAATCATTTTGCATTCACAATAATCTACCACCTATTGTCTTGAATTGATATCCAAAACCACACGGCATTTTGTCATTTTATAGCTTCTTTTTCTTTGACCTTTCTGAATCGTCCACTAAATTGATCTTCCAGTTTTCAAATAGCAAGGCAAAATGAAAAAGCGAGTACTATATGAACGAAGAATGAAGTAGTCTTCGCAGTAAACAAGCATTGAAAATTCATTCAAATGCTGTCCGTCTGGAGGAAATGTATATGTGCACAATACCCGTTTGTGGAAAAGAGTCAAGCAGTGGGACAGGCAGATCAGTATGATTTACTCATCTTCAGTCCTACAAGATGAATGAGATATGCATTTCGATTATATTCAGTTCTGATACACCTACCTCGCATCAGCTAATCAAGATAGGTTTTCTAGATTTTCATATAACAATTAATTATGCCAAGGTTTATAGAAAGTCTAACTTTTGAATTGTTGCAAAATTTGATGCAAAATCAAAAACAATACACGAGAATTTATTGATAGTACATTTAAAGCCTTTCATAGGACTGGTATGGCAACTCTAGTGACAGACGTACACATCAGTCTATTCACGCTAGACTCATTAGTAGCACGATGCCTTTCGGTTCAACCGTGCCCTCACAACTACGAGTATCGGCGTCGAACATGTTACACAACACAGCAACTGAAAGGATCGCTTGACACTGAAGTGATCCACAGTCGTTTCACCAGCCACCAAGCAATCGGTTGTGAAACAATGCAATGACAAGTGATCTTTCCACTTGACGAGCAGTGTAACATGTTCACCGCCGATGCCATAAGTTGTAGGGGCTCGGTCGAACAGAAAGGCACGTGCTACTGATGAGGCTTGTGGGAAAGCCGAGACGTTAATCTAGCAGTAAAGGTGCCGTACCAGACCTCTGAAACGCATAAAATGTGCTATCAGATCATGACGAATTCCGAGCAAGACCAAAACAGTACAATTGAAACCAATTTCTTTATTTCACCACTCTTACATCAGTGTTATGATGTTGGAATTGTAGTCTGCTGTAGCCGAGCAATTGCCTTGGTGATGCAGTGTTACCATGCTTCCAGTCATATGAACTGAAAAACTTGTGCACAGTTGTCAGTTATCCATGCGAAAAACTGAGCTAATGATTAAATTTATCGGGATTTTGGAGATTGGCGGTGTGCGAGAGGTGCAAATTCAATTAATGATGTTCTCGATTACGTAAAAAAGTCGTCAAACCCTGGTGGGTTTTATTCCATGGCTTATAACATTCATAATGATGTATTAGTTTCCTATTTGAACTTACGTTGCAGGTTTTCGTTCATGTTGAAAACGCAGCTTAAATCATAATGCAAGCACTTCGCGAACGGGCCGTACCATTGTCAGGCTTAGTTTGGACAGTAAGAGGAGCTGGGTAGATAAAGTCGAAAATTACTGAGGAGCTTTCTTCATTGCTCTTCTTATATTCTGTACTATACTTGGAGGGTAAGATATGGAAGTTGGAGATGATTTGTATTGAATATGTTGACCCAATCGCAATGACACCTAATTTGTATGGTGCCATTTTGCGACCTCGGAGAGATGGAAGACTTTGAGAGTTCCCCTTTACTACTGCGTCACACGCACCGTTGACTAATAGTGATTAGGTCATTTCATATGCTTTGGCACTAGAGCAATAAACACCAAATTTGTTAGCCAAAAATAGTTCAAATTGCATGATTTTGACATCATTCAAGTGCACATTCTCTTGTGAACATTTTGGTGTTCAACTTGTCTATACTTGCTCTAAGATGGAGCTGTCTTGAGAACAAAGTCGCTTGTTATTCACGCACAAATGGCGCGTAGGGGACGCGTGCCAGATGAATGGAGCTTGGAGAGATGATACGGTTGCAGAAAGAACGACTAGGAAATGGTTTGAGAAGTTTAAAGGTGTTGAAAATAATCTGGAAGAACACTCCCACTTGTTCCGAGGCACTAGCATTTACCCCACGCGTCATTCGTACATGAATAACAAGCGGATTTGTTCCCATGACACCTCCATCTTAAAGCGAGTATAGAGAAGTTCTATACCAAAACGTTTACAAGAAAGTGTGTATTTGAACGACATCAAATTTACGTAGTTTTGATTACTTGTTAATAAATTTGGTCTTTACTAACGTTCAAATCTATGGATCGGTGTAATATTATTATTATATCATTTGTATATTATTGTTATTATAGTGTATAAAATATACTATTACATTATATATTACTTCATTATAATATTATTCCTTTCTTTCGATTTTTTTATTAAGACCACGCTCAAATTTCAATACATCCTTTCATTATTATTTGAGCCAACATGTCATGTAGTCTAGTAAGGACTCTTCTACGGCCCGATGCACGTGTTTCGTCCTTACGGACTCGTCAGTCGGGCAGAACCCGTCGTCTTTCGATCTTTTTATTAGTCAGTTCTTTCGGGAGCCTGCTCTCCCTGCAGAGAGATATCAAAGGAGAACGTGTAACACACTATGTCAAGCAATATTTCACCTATCACAGAGTGTTGTAACACCCAGAGTCCGTAAGGACGAAGCACGTGTATCGGACTGTAGAAATGCCCATACCAGGCCGCATAACATGTTGGCTCAAATAATAATGAAAGGATCTTCATTATTATCATTATTATTATTAGCACTTATTATATTATTTATATATTGTTGTATTATTATATTATATTATTTGTCACAAAATATCAGGGCGCTACAAAAGATTCTAAAGCTGAACTAAAATAGTTTGCCCAACGTTCCCAGGTACTAGCACGAAAGTGCTTATATGAGGGCGATAGCGTACATATCATGGCGCGCACACCTTAACAACGGAGTACGTCTTCAAAACCTGTGGAGGCATTAATAACCTGCTTGGTAGTTGGCGCATTTCAAAATAACGCGGTTCAACTACCAAGCCCTATGAGCCAACACACGGACCACCCGCATGACTGCGATGTGCCGCTGGGTTGCGTCGTATTCTGAAGGGGCTTATATTTTCTATATATTGTGTACATTTTGTTCATTTGTTTATTGTTCAATCTATCCTCTATGTTCTTCTTCATGTTCACCGAGAATTCAAGGCACAAGGTGGTCTCCGTTATCAGGGGACCCACTCGCTTTGATTTGCTAACTTATAATCTGGTTCTTCTCTCTTTCAGGAGTAGTCTAACCTTTCTTCCGTCTCACTGAGCTCCTTGTGATTGATTCTGAGCATGGCCTCCGCTTCTATGGCACTTCTTTCGTCACCAAAACAAGTAATATAAATTTTCCATCAATGCCTATGCCCCTTTCGTACCCATCCATCTCAGAATCTCCCTGGCAAAAGAGTCTTTTGTCCGGTTATTCACGAGACAGAGTAATATGCACCCATGTGGCCGATGAGAGGTCGAACGTAGGCCGAAAGCGACCTTGAGATTCCACGAAACTGGTGGATCCACGTGGTGGACTTCCTGTTTTTGCTGCTCCGATTTGAAATGTGTCTTTTGTTTTGCGTGGACATATCCAAGCACGCGTACGTGGTTGTGCCGTGAATATGCGAGTGCATTCTACAAGCCAATTCGGCGAAATTCTTGCTATTAAGTAATCTGAAAATACAACAGTGGTGGTTAGAAGTCTCTCTTAACATATCAACTCCTCATATGCTTTCAAAAGACTGCTATTGATATCGCTGAGCAATGATTCAAAAAAAACGACTTTCTCTATACTTTTAATGATTAATAAATGCAAATGTTTAATGGCTGACCCATCAGCACATCGCCTTCCAAAGGTGAACTTCTGTTAATATCCAGCTTTCACATTTACAGCAGGATCTTCGTGAATATCAAGAATTTCAGCACAGTAAGGTAAGTGGACGTCATTTTCCTGACCTTGAGAATTCCTTGATAGAAGAGCATTTAACAGAGCAAGTACGAATAGGATGCCAAAATCTCAGAGCCGTCTTATTCTCCAAGGATATCGCTCGAGATTTCAACGCAAAGATTGGACTCGAAACAAAATTTCAAAAGCTTTTAGAAAGATTGGTAATCACGGATTGCAGTGAAGCGAGCAGCTTGAGAGACTGTCTCTGTTTACCATGATTATCAAGATCATTTGTGATGACTCACTTTACAGAAGCTCGACTAGAAACGGTGGATGTTGAATCTCACACACAGAATGCCGCAACAAAATTGAGCACACCATAATAAATCGAAGACTTTTCCTAACTGACGTCGTCCTGGTGCTAAAGTTCTACAAAGAATCAAGCTGTCGCCTCCTTTGAGCGAAGTTCCGCTATTCGCACGTGCGAGAGAAGCCCGCTATGATACGTATTCCCCAACCTCCATAAACCAGTCAAGTGAGAACTAACTAGATTACTACTCGGCACTCGGAAATTGATAACATCGACTAAGAAACAAACGGCTTATCTAACATATTCAGGCCCACATTATTGGAAGCTGAGAATTCCAAGGTCACTCAGAGATGTCTCTCTCCAGAAACACTCGAGATGATACGCTAACGTGGATTCGCACTACCAAAGATGGCAGTTATCTTATGACTGAAGTTGTGGCACGTTGCAGAAAGATGATGGAAGAGTCTCAAGAAAAAAAACATCAGCAAGTATGTCTTAATGGACGAATGATGGAAAACGTCCACAAAACCCATCGAAGTTTTATTAATTACATGACCAAAATGACTACACGTTGACTCCCACATGGAACACGGCGATCGAAAAAGTTCAATCGCGATTAGTATTTGGATCACTGCCATAACACGCTCTCGTGCCTCCACATAAGATGAAGAAGGATTGATAGAATGATCATGTGGTTCCATCAGTTCGTCAATTACCACAGTGAAGAATCGATGAGATAGCTGCGTTTTCCTGGCGCACTTCTGATAGTGGTCACATGGCACCTTCATGGAACGAATATAGTCCTCGCTAGAATTATTTCGGAGGCAGTAATTATTCGTGAGAATGGCGTGCAGCCTTATTTCAGAGTGAACAAAATGAACACGTTATCCGTCCTTGACAGCTGAGCACGGAAATCGTCCGCCCGGACGCCACCGACCACTCATTGTGTCTAAGACTCCGCCAATAAGGGTGCGTGGGATCGTGCCCAACCTCTCAGTAATCTTCGGCAGTCAAAAAAGAAAATTTTATGAAGCACTAGGGCCAGGTTACCCCCGAAAATGCAAGGAGACGTGCTCAATCAGTATTTTGAGACATTTGAGAAGAAGACGAAAAACGATTCGATTGCTGGAAGTACTGAGATCCGCACTATGAAAAAGCGAGAAGAAAGAACACGGTGATGAGATAATAACATGTCAAGGTGTCTTTTGAGATATAATCAATAGATACAACAATGAGCCAAAATGCAAAGCTCTGATCTTCGTAATCTATACCATTTTCAAGGTCGAGATAAATATGTATTGTTGGTAAAGCGCATATGGACCGGACCTGTCATATGGACTTGAAAAAGTTGACATTAGGATGCAAGAAATAGTGGGGTGGATTCTATGTGAAGCAAGCGTCTCCTTGGACCTTCACCTAGGCGATGGAAGAATGTGTTCGTGGCTAGCGTTAACCGTGCATTCGCAAATAGAAG
Organism: Parelaphostrongylus tenuis; assembly: GCA_019055375.1. Taxonomy (NCBI): domain Eukaryota; kingdom Metazoa; phylum Nematoda; class Chromadorea; order Rhabditida; family Metastrongylidae; genus Parelaphostrongylus; species Parelaphostrongylus tenuis. The sequence goes on from JAHQIW010006152.1 coordinate 77,474, forward strand.
CGATTTTACGAAGACAGGAGGCAGCTCGAAGACGTCACCATAGTCGAGGAACCCAGACGGTTAAAAAATTGGAAATAGGGTTAGGGATCTCCACAATTCCCGGAGTGGCCTATTCAAATAGCTGAAATTATAAACAGCTTTAACTATAAACTGTCATCGAATTATTATGAATACTTGTGTCACTATAAGTAATCTTGATAGATGTGAAACCACGCATTTGTTCATGGTACATCCAAAAGGATGGCCATTTTGTCCTGATTACGAGTAGAGGTTTTAAGTTTTCCGAAAATCGACGATGAAATGTCGGGTTGAACCAGAACATCGGCAAATAACTAGAAAAAATTTCCTATGGAAAAAAGCAAAGCTTTTTCTCGTTCATCGCCTTTAGAATTTCGAAGCCACGTTTTCAACAACCATTGGTATTGTAGCGTTCTCGAATTGTTGATTGAAGCCGCTGGAGGAAGACACGCTGTCAGGACATTACCTGCTCAGCGGTCTGTTTGAGTGAATTCTCACTAGAAACTGTTAATGGTGCAGTGATAGCTATTAAATTCATGAAATTACTGCAGTAACGTGGGTGACACCGTGAAAGCAGCAGTGTCTGCCGACCTGATCATGGAAAGATTGCTCAACTTTTGATTATGCAGAATGGGCCTTGTATTAGCGAAATGATGATTTTTGATAAGGATATGACTTGTTTTGAGCCGATAGGTCTAGTGCTATGTAGGCGCCTATTTTCTTCTATTGAGACTCATCCAGTCGCGCCTCCCTCGGTTCCGTCGATCCCTTGACGCTAATTTCTCTAAACAAATCGACGCCGAGTAAAAAATGATCATCCTAAGTCGGATGATAGTTTTACCTGACGTTGTGGTGACCGACAGCCAAGCTTGCGGCTTTCATAATGATCATAATATAATAATAATACAATAATAATTGTACTAATTAACAAATTATATAATGTAATTATGAGTGTATGATTATAAAATAATAATAATACAATGGTAATTATATTGATTAATAAACTGTATAATACAATAATAATTATAAAAGCAGCAAGCTTGACTGCGGGTTACCACAATGTCAGGTAATGTCATCATCTGACTTGAGGGTGATCATTTTTTATTTGGCGTCGATTCCTTTAGAGGATTATTTAGCCGCAAGGGATCGACGGAACCGACGGAGAGTGTTACTGAAGAGTCCCAAAACTACGAAACTATATAGCACTAATCATATAGGCTCAGAACAACTCATATCCTTATCAGATTGCTCCGTTTTGAACGGGTCTGTAAAAAAGTGGTCGATAGCAGAGGGACGATTTTTGAGAAAAAAAAATGAACTAGGCACTTATATGATAAGGGTTGCTGAGTGATATGCAAAACTTTGCCGACCAAGAGGTTTTGATCCACATGGGTTGAAGTCAGATGGATTTTATCGGAGCTGAGGAGGTCTCGACGTCGCAGCCACAGTTCTCGAAGGCTACCACGAGCGCCGAATTTGCAGAAATTTTGAAGAAATTGCCGTATGTAATGCCCTCACGCTGAGCCTTTGATTACTCACAGAGCCCCGCAGTGTTCTGGGTGCCCGTTAGCCAAAGCCTCAGGGTCGAGCTAGAGACGAAAAGCTGCCTAGCGCAATCAAACTTCACCGATTTTTCAGTTTACATACACGCTCCCGGCTTTTGACGTCGTAGCCCTGGTGGCCGGATTTCGATCGGGCTCCGTAGTCTTTGACCTTTGACGGACATACACACACCCACACGCACACAAACACACACATACATACATATACACGCATCCTATATGCACGCACATGCCATAGATGCATAAACACATACATTAGTGAATGTCTACAAACAAACAGCACACATGTATGTATAAATATATATCATGCACAAAGGTCCTCGCGTTGGGGCCCCAAAGTTAATGATGATGGTGAAGAAAAATACTTTTTGCGGTGGTAGTATTCCTGTGTAAGAATGGCGTAAGGCCTAATCTCAGAGCGAGCAAAATGTACACATTATCTAGAAAATACAAACCCCGTCGGAATACGACGCAACCCTAACGAGCACATCGCAGTCGCGGTGGTGGTCTGTGTGCTGGCTCATAAGGGTTGGTGGTTGCACGTTGTTTTGAAATGCGTCAACTACCAAGCCACCGAGCCTAAAGATTCCTGTTTGAAGACGCACTCTACTGTTAAGGTGTGCGTGCCATTGTTTATACGCTATCGCTCTCATATAAGCACTTTCGTGCTAGTATATGGGAACGTTTGACAACCTATTTTAGTTCAGCCCTTGAATCTTTTGTAGAGCCTGCTGTTTTTTGACAAATAATATAACATAATAATAGAACAATATATAAATGATATACTAATGATATACAAATGAGTACTAGCACTAAAATTATAGATCCTTTCATTATTATTTGAGGCAACGTGTCATGTGGTCTAGTAAAGGCTCTTCTACAGCCCAATACACGTGTTTCGTGCATACAGACTCTGTGCTGTTTAACACTCTGTGTTAGGTGAAATCTCGCTTGACAAAGAGTGTAACACGCTCGTTTTGATATCTCTCTGCAGGGAGAGCAGGCTACCGAAAGAACTGACTAATAAGAACATCGAAGGACGACGGGATCTGCCCGACCGACGAGTCTGTAAGGACGAAACACGTGTATCGGCCTGTAGATGAACCCTTAGCAGATCACATGACATGGCTCAAAGAATAATGAAAGGATCTATTAGAAATTTGAGCGTGCTCTTAATAAAAACTCAAAAGAAATGGATAATATTGTAATGAAATAATATATAATATATATATATATATAAATTAATAAATAATATAATATAGAATATATACACTATAACAGCAATAAGGGTATAGAGGCAATAAGAGAGCAATAATGGCAATAAGAGAATAAATTAAAAAAACAATGTTCATGAGGAACGGATGGGTTTCTAATGCCCCATTCACGCTCAACGGAACGACAATCTCCGAATGCTCCAGTTACGTCTATCTAGGTCGCGAAATCAACATGATGAACGACCTAGCTCCAGAGTTGAGCAGGAGGAAACGAGCGGCTTGGGGAACATTTAAGAGCATCGAAGATGTAGTGAAGAGGACAAAGAACATCCGACTCCGTGCCACCTTTTCGACTCGACAATTATCCCTACCCTGACGTATGCAGCAGAAACCTGGTCGCTACGTAAGCAGGATGAAAGATCACTTGCCGTTATCGAACGTGCAGTCGAAAGGTCGATGCTAGGAGTATCCCGTATCTCGCAAATGAGAGAAAGGATCCGAAGTTCCGACCTACGTCAACGATCGAAAATGAGAGACGCCGTTCTACACGCCAGGATATCGAAAATAAGGTGGGCCGGACACGTGATGCGCTTCAACGACAACCGATGCACGAGAGCCTTTACCGAATGGATTCCTCGAGACGTCAAGCGCTCTAAAGGAAGACCACTGACCCGTTGGTCCGATTTCTTCACGAAAGCGATAGAAGAAAGATATGATGCTCAGCGAATCCCTAGAGCGAGGAGGACCCACTGGGCTACTCTTGCACGCGATAGGGAAAAATGGAAGAGTTGCTGGTACCCGCTCGAGTCACTTGATGATCAACGGGACGACAGGTGATACAGGTGACAGGAATGGCAAAAAAGCTAAAAGAATAAAGCTCTCGGCGTTGATCAATCCCTAAGGGATGCGCCATGCATTCTACTTCAATTTTTAACTTTGTTTGAGGTGATTGAACGCACATCTGGCCTTTACAATGACTCGCGGAGGCCTCCCGCTGAGCCGAGTCAGTGCTGCTTATCCTCTCAGACAAATATGAGACCTGTCTGGTACCAATTTACTGACCTCGGAGGTATGAATGGCTTGGCGAGCCATGAACGCGAGATCGAACCAGAGACCTCGTGTGCGACGCAAGGCACCTCTAACCACTGCGCCACATGCGATCCTATAATGGCAATAATATATAAATAATGTAATAATACTACACCGTTCCATAGTTTGAACTTAGTAAACATCAAATTTTAAAGCAGAGGTAATCAAAACTGCGCAAATTTGGTGTCGTTCAACTACACACTTTCTTGCGAACGTTTCTGTATAGAACTTCCCTATATTTGTTTAAGATGGAGGTGTCGTGGGAACTAATCCGCTTGTTATTCATGTGCGAATGACGCGTGGGAGACATGTGAGTGACTCGGCCCAAGCGCAACTGACTCTCCAGACTATTTTCTACACCTTTAAACTTCTCGAACCATTTCCTAGTCGGCTTTTCTGCAACCGTACCATCTCTCCAAGCTCTATTCATCTTGCACGCAGCTTCACTCTCGTTTTCCCCTACGCGCCATTCGTGCATGAATAACAAGCGACTTTGTTCTCAAGACAACTCCATCTTGAAGCAAGTATAGACAAGTTGAACACCAAAATGTTCACAAGAAAATGCGCACTTGAATGATGTCAAAATTATGCAATCTAAACTACTTTTGGCTAACAAATTTGGTGTTTATTGCTCTAGTGTCAAAACCCATGGAATGACCTAATCACTATTAGTCAACGGTGCGTATGGCGCAGTAGTGAAGGGGAACTCTCAAATCTTTCATCTCACCGAGGTCGTAAAATGGCACTATACAACTTAGGTGGCAATGCGATTGGGTCAACATATTCAGTACAAATCATCTTCAACTTCCATATCTTACCCTCTAAGTATAGTACAGAATATAATAAGAGCAATGAAGAAAGCTTCTCAGTAATTTTCAACTTTATCTACTTAGCTCCTCTTACTGTCCAAGCTAAGCCTGACATTTGTACGGCCCGTTCACGAAGTGCTTGCGTTATGATTTATGCTCCGTTTTCAACATGGACGAAAATCTGTGACGTAAGTTGACATAGGAAACTGTTACATCATAATAAATGATGCAAACCATAGAATAAAGCAAACTAGGGTTTGACGACCTTTTTTTTACGTAATCGAGATCATCGTAACAGATATCATTCAGTGGTTTATGCACCTCTTGAACACAGCCAATCTCCAAAATCCCAATAAATCTAAACATCTGCTTAGTTTCTCGCGTGGATAACTGACAGTTGTGCACAACTTTTTCAACTCATATGAATGGAGGCATAATACCACTGCATCACCAAGCCATTGCTCGGCTACAGCAGACTACAATTCGAACATCATAGCACTGATGTAAGAGTGGTGAAATGAAGAAATTGGTTTCATTTGTACTGTTTTGGTTTTACTTGGAATTCATCATGATCTGATAGCATATTTTATGCCTTTCAGAGGTCTGGCACGGCACGTTTAGTGCTAGACCTACGTCTCGGCTTTCTCACAAGCCTCATCAGTAGCACATGCCTTTCTGTTCGACCGAGCCCCTACAACTTATGGCATCGGCGGGGAAGATGTTACACTGCTCTTCAAGTGAAAAGATCACTTGTCATTGCATTGATTCACAGCCGATTGCTCGGTAGCTGGTGAAACGGCTGTGGATCACTTCAGTGTCAAGCGATCCTTTCAGTTGATGTGCTGTGTAACATACTCGACGCCGATACTCGTAGATGTGAGGGCACGGTTGAACCGAAAGGCATCGTGCTACTAATGAGTCTAGCGAGATTAAACTGAATTGTATGTCTATCACTAGAGTTGCCATTCCAGTCATATGAAAGGCTTTACCTTCCAGTTGACAAAAACGGCGTGTGAAAGTAGTGGAAACGTGGGAACATCCTTGTGCTGCTATCTCAGGACTCCACTAAGAATCTACTCGACACTATTCGACAAATTTCGTATAGGATGTCGAAGAATCTCCTATAAGCAGCACAACCTAGACGTAAATTCTGGAAACCGTTACACTAGTTGCTGGGTAACAGATCGAATGCGAGATCCTCCGCTTGCACAGTCCTTGGCTTCAGGACATGTAAAAAGGACCTCCATATTTCTGCATCTCTTGAACTTATTAAGCTAAGATGTTTCACTAAAAAAGTCTGAGATAACCGCACAGACCCTGAACCCATTGGAACCTTTCCGGCTCAAACCTCCGTTTTCAATGACTTCCGGTACAATGTTTTGATTTACTTCTGTCTGAACAAATTGACACGGTAAAATCGTTCTCAACGTTCATTTCACTTCTACAAACAACTTGGATTCAAGCTCTGAAAAACCCTCACGAGGGTACTACAGATAATCATTTGAGCCCTATCAGCCAATTCGACTTCAAAACGACGATCACCGTGTTTCTTTTACGCTGAGGGGATTCAGAACATCTCTTAACGACTTTCGTGCCAAAACCTGAAAAAATCATACAATCATCATCTGCTCTGAAGATTCGATATGATTTAATAGCATTTTTAAAACGCTTTCGGAGGCCTGGTATGGCGCTTTCTAGTACTAGACGTACGCTCCGGCCTTCATGTCAAGCCTCGTTAGTAACACATGCCTTTCGATTCAACCGAGTCCCTACACAAAACGGTTTCGATGCCAAACATAGCAAAAAAAATAATGCTATCAGATTACATAGGATTTTGAGTGAGGTCTCAAAACAGTCAATAGAGAGCTATCCCTATATCCGTTTCATTAGCCACCGAGTAATCGATCTTCAATGTCATATCAGGCTGATTTGTTCACCTAGCGTGCAGTGTAACATGTTCGACACCAGTACCCTTACATGTAGGGGCTCAGTTGAACCGAAAGGTATTGCTACTGATGAGGCTTGACAGGATACCAAGACGACGTACGTCTAGTATTAGAAAGTGCCATATTAGGCCTCTGAAAGCCTTAATATATCCTTCATAATTATGGGTTCATACTCACTTCAGCTCTAGACGGTACATAACTTTTCCAGTTCAGTCCAACAAATACTGGATAACTAAAGGCACAAAACGCATAGTAACACCTGGAAGTACACTGTACAATACTGAATTACTGCTCAGATACAGTATTGAGTAGAGACAGACCTCAACAAAACCACACGAGTTGGCTTCTCCAGGTAGTACCATGGCAGAGTCATTGAGAAACTCGTCTCTCTAAAAAAAAAAAAATCACAGAAACCAAAGAGCAAGACTGCCAATGATTGAACTAGGTTCGGAAATTATTACAAGGTTTTGACCTGTCTATCTATTTGAGTGCCACAAATCACCTTATAATAAGCTTTATTACTCTCTATGCAGCTTTGGCAATGATAATTTATTCCGATCGTTCCGCGACGTTACAAAACTCTGGTGAGGTGGTAGGGTGATTCCCACGATACCGCGAATTTCTCCAGATCATCCCCGGAAAGGCCCCACTCGATTGACCTTTTCAAAGCGGGTCATTATATATATATATATATATATATATATATATATATATGTATATATATATACATATATATATGTATATATATATATATATATGTCGCACAAGCTCAGTAGGCAGCTTTTCCTTCGCTACAGCTCTTCATATTTCATCGCGATCAGTAACTGAACTTCCATAACTTTGCTCGTTTTGAACGTTGCCGGTTTGTTGTGGTGGCTGGGTTTGACATCTGAAATTCTTAGCCCTTCAAATTTCTCTTGAACAAAAACTGTTTCTAGCAGAATATGTATGAGAAGAGAAAATAGAAACCTCGTTTTAGCTCTCGAATAATCGAACACTGAATGGAAACTAGAATTATCGCTGAAATATTCAAAAGAAAACACGGTCTCGAATTCTTCACTGATTTTCAAACAATATCAATACCAAGGTGGCAGCGACATACGGTTTGTTATGAACCAATACAGAAAAGCCAAGCCTATATTCAAAAAAAGCAAGGTGATTACAACAAATAACAAAGCAATCTGCATCACAGAAAAATTGAGAACGACCTTATCGTTGAGAATTTTTGGTCAAACAGATACCAGTTCGCCAGACTTTATTCAGATAATATAGAAATAATATGAAAATAATAAAATACTCTGTAAATCGGAAGGATTAACAACGATAAAAGTAACAAATGTCCAAGAAAACAACGTTCAAGCTTCACTTTTCGGTTTTTCTGGTCGAATAGATACCATCTTGCCAGACTTAATCTTCTTTTCAATCATGCGTTTCAACTAAAACGAAACGAAACACATCGAAAAATAAGAATAAACAGCAATTTGTACATCTCAAAGAAGCAAAAACGAGATATAGAGCCTTACCGATCGTTTTTTCTTGACCTCACGTTTTCTCTTAAGTCTTTCAGGGTTCAACTTAGGTTTTAGAGTGTCTCGCTGTTCCCATTCATCGTGAACTGGAGCAGAAATCATTTTTCAAAAACAAACAGATAAATTGAGCATGACTAAAACCATACTACCTGTTGGGTAATAAACACCGGTGCCTGTGTCTTCCTTCAATACTCGTATCTTTCCGTTTCTTCTCACTGCTAACTGAAATGATTGTTTTTGTATCAATGACAACATTGCCCTTTGAGGATTCATTTAATCTGCCGTCTACGCGCTAATATCTCATGTCAATTATTATGAAATTATAGTAATGCAAATGATGTTTTGTTAAGGGATCGTATTCCACGAATCCAACATGTTGAAACATTCTTCGTAGTCGCTAAGAAATCTTTCATGACGAGAATTTAGACGACTAGGCGCTCCAGTGCTGGGAACCGACTTTTCCTTTACCTTGGCATTAAAAGATCAAAAAAGAAAGGCCTCTCGAGGTTGGACAATCCTTGAGGGCTGTGTCAGCTATTACTCTTCAACAAGCATTCTTAAAGGTAACGGAATGTATGTCTAGCCCCTATAATCACTTGCGGTGTCCTACTGATGTTCACGTCAGTGCTGCTATCCTCCCAGGACAAATCTGGTTACGAAACAGCGACCCCCATGGATGGAAGGCTTAATGAGTGTTGACCGTAGGATCGTACCATCAACCATCGGTTAGTCGACGAGACGCCACTGCGTCACATGCGTTCTGACCTCGGCATTACAAACTATCAACACTTTCTTTCACGAATACGCCGAATCCACAAAATTCGAATTGAACTTCAGTTGGTTACGTCTCGTTATCTTCGTTTTCTTCGAACGCCGATGATCAAGTCGATTTTTTACAATCGTTCGTCGTCGCGTTGTAAATCTTCCTTGTCCTTAAAGTTAAATTTTGTAGCCACTCAAAAGAGGAACCTCACTCGACGATGCCCTTGGTAGGGGATGGTGATTATGCTAATTACCGAGTGACACTGATTTGTTTCTCAGGGCAATCTATTTCTACAGTAATCGGTCTCATTACCAATTAACATAAAGCGCATAATATTTAAAAAGGCGACTTTCCTACAATTTCAGCATTACGAGTAGATAATAAGTCCATCTACAACTAAGCTGAATCAAAGCTTGAGCTAACCTAACGTTTATTATCAGCCTCGTGGTATCGGCACATGCATAGGAAAAGTTCTAATTATTAGTTATGTCGAGGTTGAAGAAAATTTCGTTTTCAGTAAATTGTCACGCCCTGTTTTAGCCGATGAGAGAACCGATTACTGCATAATAGACTGCCCGGAGAGATAAATCAGTACCAATGGGTAATCAGTGTTATAAGCGCAGTGCATTTGAAGGTGTCGCCGATCAAAATTCTTCGCTCAAACGTCGTTCCACCGAAAAAGATTCGACTCGAATCACTGGCGTCGAAGAAGATGAAGAAGTCGAAATATTGGTCGGTTTAAGTTTGATATAAATCTCGCATATCAGCCTAAGCATAAAAAGAACTACTGAAGCGCTCAAATATTGCTGGCACATATGACGAAAATAAGGGTATAGCATACATCGTCTAATGGCATATTGGCTATTCTGCCCATTCTTATCTAAACCAAATGGTCTTTTCATACAACTTCTCAGTTCTTCGAAGAAATGGTCGCACATTTCAAATGAAGACAAGTGCAAAGGAGCCTCATATTCATAAATATACCACATATGCGCCACATATTGATGGCTTGATATCATACTTCATCTATGAACCAGGATATCAAATTACCTTAAGCCCTTCAGGAAGAGTGGAGCATTCATCAATAGTTTGCTCAATACAACGTCTACGCTTTTTCGGTCGTTCTAATTGAACCTCTGACGCATTTCCTGAATATTTCAAAGTGAACAACACGAATGATAACAAAACATCAAGAAAAAAAAACCCCTGACTGCTTTATAATAGCAACGGGAAAACGGAAGGAACAAAAACCCACCGTCATCGTAGTACACAGGAAGAGAAGGAGTCGATCCAACAGGCTGCACATAAATACTTCGTATGTTAAGAAAACCACCAGGACACCAAGTTACAACACCTTTTATCACCTGGAAGACAATTCTTAAATACGAAACGATCTGAGAAACCGGATACATGGAGAGGCGAGGTCCAAGTACTAGAGGTCTTTCATAGTTCTTTTGATCTTATTTTATGTTTCAACATCCACATCTATTAGAAAACTAAAGGATATAAAACCGCTGGCGTTGATCTATTCTTAGGGGATGCGTCACGCATACGTCTTCATTTATTATCGTTAAAACTGGGTGGATGCATATCTGGCCTTCACAATGACTCACGGGGGCCTACCGATGTATCAATCAGTGCCGCTATCCTCCCATAAAAGTCTGGTACCAATTCACCACCACCGCAGAGATAGAAGCCTTGGTCAGCCTTGAGCGCGAAAACGACTCACCGACTCACTTTACCCACCTAGCTTACCCTGATTCCATAAGGATACTCCCATGATCACAACAAAGGAGACAATTAGTATGGATATCTTGATATCCATTCAAAAAACAAAAAAGGAAAACAAACCTTGATACGACCGCACAAAAGGTGGGTATGCCTATGACACTGAACAACATGAGATGAACGCGACGGAATTAATCCTTTACTTAATCTCTGATTTTATCTTCAAAGGCATGGTATCTTAGGTAGCATAGCCATAATAATGCCGGGATACGAGCAAAACTACGAACTTGGTGATTCAGGGTCACAAACTCGGACCACCACTGCTGTGAAGCCACTCGAACCTTTTTCCACCTCTAGCCCTTGGCACAAGAACATCAAAATCTAGCCCCAAGTTTGACGTGTATCTCGACATTGTCGTGGTTGAAAAGCTACAGAGTCAAAAAATAGAAGTCTCGTATTTACACTGAGCTAATTGTCTAGCACAAAAGAAGTAATAGAAAGTCACCTCATCAAAATTTGAGCCTAGTTCAGCCAGATGCTGTCCAAGATGACCAAAAGATACATGTCTGAAGTTGTGCATTTCTCAGAAAATTTCTAGTAAACATAAGGCAACGTAAAACATACACTCGTGTAGCGTATCGTTGTAGCTTCATGACTGTCGTCTTCACAGCTCGTTCGATTGCTGTCACTAATGGCTTGGAATAGATGAAATCCAAAGGCTCTCTAGAAAGCAAGAAAATCGAGGTAGTTTAACTCGACTGACAGATTAACCACACCACTTTCAACTGAATCATTAGTTTAAAACCATCATCCGCGATCCCCTTATGTTAGAAACTTTGCGACAAGTCGCAGATTCCGAGATTTCAAGAGAAATGGTGGATAAGTCACAAGTGACCTAGTGGATTCCGTGGCAAAACGAGAAATGTACATCTCTGTATCCGCGACGTACAAATGGATTGCTTCTTCCATACACGCGTAGACAGAATAATGAGAATAATGAGGCTACTTGTAAATAACTTAATCGCCGCTCTACTCTAAAACTCTATAATTAAGCGACTGAGAAGCATACAGAAGTGCAACATAAAGTCATCAGCAAAGAAAAACAGCCTGAAACCTGAAAGAGGGGAACTGGCCAATGAGTAACATCTACATCAATCAGCTTTCAGGGTTTTTGCTTTTTATGTAACAAACACAAGATTGTTGAGACCAAAATGATAAATATTACTGATTCTATGCCACTGTAGCAACGAGTGGTGGCTTACAAGACATTATGAATAAACAGGATGAGATACAGTGAAAAAGACAAGACCAGGTACCCTATCGCTCCCAGTGTACTCGGCAGATCTGGACGTTCAAAGAATGGATAATCACACAACGACCGTTTATATTCGAGTATTTTTGATAGCCCGCTTTGAACAATATATGATCTGATGATATATTTCAACCCTTTCATGGCGTCTTTTATGGCACTTATGAAGTGCGAGACGTATGTTTCGACCGCATCAATAGCACGGTTCCTTTCGGTGCAGTCAGATGTTTGCAATAAGATATACCCCTATGTATAAAGGAATCGACGTCGAACATGCTACTCTGCACGTAAGAGAAAAGACTACTTCACAATGCATAACAGACCTCATGAAAGGCTCGAAATGTGTATCACATTATACACTAATTTATGCTAGTTTTAGAAAAACAGTAGAACATAAAGGAATTATTCAATTTACCAGCAATGAGCCATCGACTCTTAATCACGCAATGTCAAGTGATCTTATCACTTGACATGCAGTGATTTGTTATCACTGCAGTATGAGGTGACTTTTCCACTCACGTGCAGTGTAACGTGTTCGGCGTCGATTTCTTTATATGTAGGGGGTGTATCCCCTTACAGGGAAATGAGTGAACCAAAAGGTACAATGTTACTGATGAAAGCGAAGGACAAAACGTAAGTCCAGACTATTTTAAAGCAATAAAAGACCTCTTGAAAGGCTTATGATATGTAGTGAGGTTACAATCAGCGCTATTGAAATCGTGAGCGAAAATTTTTGACAACGCTCTCGATCAAACAAGCGAACGAAAGTAAAATTTTAATTTATGATAACAGAGAATCGGCTGAAATTTGTCACGGAGGTCACAATGGCGGAAATCACCGAGTTAGACAGTGGAGTGTCCAAATGACGAATGAAACACAACAGCAATTTAATGATAGCGAATGATAGGGATAAATGACACGCGTGCGGAGAGGTGAAGATAGCGCTCATAGAGCTTCCTTTGAAATGACTGAATACATATACAGCCTTTATAATGACTCGCGGTGTCCTATCGATGTATCAAGCCATCAAGCCAGCAATACTATTCTTCCAAAGAAGTTTAGACCAATTGACCGAACCAAGATTGTTAAAAGGCTCGGTCAGCCTTAGCGTGGGATCGTACCACTGACTATCGAATGTCGACCACGTATGTGTGTCGCAAAGCACCACTAACAACTGTGCTACACGCGTCCATTTGACTACCGCTTGATTTTCAAAGTTTGACGTACTTTGATCATCCGACCCAATCATGCTTACACCAGGAAAATTATGCCAAGTGAAATATCTTCAAAGAAAGACCCACTTGTGAACCTTGTAGAAATCCTTTCCCAAAAACGTTCGAACCGCCTTTCCAACACGGGCGTCTACCAAAAATAGATCATACATTGTTGCTAAAGCACGACGTTGTGAATATGTATGGTATTCCCTCTCCAACTGACGTTTTGTCATAATCTAAAAGCGGGAAAGATTAGCCTTAAACTGTCATGATGATATACACCTAAGGTTGAGTTGTAGGGTAACATTCGACAAAGGGAGATTTGAACGCGCGTTTCAACCATGCGGAGCTGCGTGCTACCACTACACCACCAAAGTTACCCTTCTGCCACCTCAAGTTGGACTGCCGCCTGGGATAAAATTTTTGTATATCACTTATCATTCTTAAATTCGCATTTACAGCGTCATAACACTACTTAAAAATGCAGCAAAATAAAAAATTCTTGCAGATTCCATATGATAATGAATTCGAAGAACCTTTGCGTAGTGCCGATTGGTTAATCCATGGTCCTTTTCTATCTTTTCTGCCCACTCTCGAGCTTGTTTATCCACATCAGGATCTCTCTAAAACAGCAATTAGAACAGAACAAAACGCACAGTAAAAGGTTTGGAGAACTTCTGACTCTGCCGCCTTGAATCTTTCAGTGAAGAGACAGCTATACGTAGTAGATAATCTCGCTCCATGATTATATTCAATGATTACAACACAAATTTTTGTCTTGCATTAGCGAACAGAAATAAAGAAAAGTATGAAGAAATGCTACTTTTTTTGAATAAATGTTTTACGATGCCATTTCGTGTTGGTATTCCTCTCGTCAAACCACCGAAACAGCCATCGATTTCAAAAGGAGAAATACCAACCTTATGCAAGTTTATTCTGAGAAAATACCAGTCCATAAGAAATTTTTCATTACTCGAGATGAGGTTTAACGAAGATCAGACTTTCGAATTGGCAAGAAGATGGAGGATTGCTTCAAACGTAAGACAAAGTACCTAATAACAACTATTATAGAAATCCTTACCCTAGCCGCTGCTGACTGATCCAAATCCGGCATGATTATGCAAATTGTCGTGTTTTGTGGTGTACGAGGAGGTGATGGTAGTATTCTTGATAAAATTGATCAATAAGAGTAGAGTGGATGATTTAACAAACCAAAGAAGCGTAGAAAAAAAAACCGAGATACTCACATTTTCAGCCGTGCTCTGTTGGTAGTTAATGCCGGCTTCTTATAGACGACAGTTAACCCAACGGCTTGATCAATGTCAGGGAAGAGAGATTTGCCGCTGGTTTCAGCAAAATGCTTCTTCAGAACCGTGAGTGCACGACGAACCTGGCATTACGTAGTAAATTCTCAATGAGAAACTGAATTCATTTATAGTACCTACGCCTTTGTGAAGAGCAAAGACTGTTACACTAATGGAAGCTAAGATGATCTTTGAGCCTTGACATGCAAATGTTTGTGCTTCAGCCTTTCTCACGACCAACCACATTGAGAAAAGGCTAGACGTCCTATGTAATAGAACAAAAAAGGACAACTCTCGGCGTTGATCAATCCCTGAGGGACTACGGTTCTACCTTATAGAGCATCATTACAGGTGATCGAATGCATATCTGGCCTTTGAAATGGCTCGAGGTGGCCTGCCGATGTATTGAGCCAATGTTGCTGTCCTCCCAGGTAAGTCTGCTGCCAATTCGTCGAGTATGGAGCAACGGAAGGCTTGACGAGCCCTGGGCAGGGGATCGAACCCTCGATAGTGTGTGCATCGCAGAAATAACTAACCAGTGCACCGCATGCGCCCATAAAACAGAATGCTAAAGGATAGATGGAGTGTTAAGCATGTACTGCTGGAGATTTGATGAACAACTGTTGGCAGCAATGTAGCAAAATGCTTGGAGTTGCGCTACCTTATGAACTATGGGGAAATGCTCTTTCAGTATAACAAGAATCCGGGAAACATGACTTTTACCGGTATTAGTATGAATACTGAAAACCCTTCTATAGCATCTCTGCCCCCAGATATTAACCTTTTGGGAACATCGCGCCTACGTTCGAAGTGTTGAGGGAGCCAATGAATGGTAAACAAGAAGAATGATCAAAATGACGATGCACTATGGAAACGATATCGTTTGCAATCAAAACGCTAAAACTAGAGCCATAAGTGAATCTTCCCAAAAAACATCTAGACTAATACGGCTACAAATACTCGGTAACCTCTTAGTTGAAAACCATTTCTATTCGCGACGCCACAGCATATTTCTTGCAAAACAACGCCATACAATGTCTTCTGTCAAACGACTATATAAGATTTTCAAAAATGGTCTATAGAGAAGAATGCAGGCGTGGAAATTGTATCAGGAATAGGGAACGCAGAGATATTCCTCAAACGGTGTGTTCTTCTAAAGTATTTCTTCCACAACTGAGTAAGAGGATACCGGCACTTTGCTTCATATAGTTTAACGAACACGCTAAACCTAAAGACTGTCTCCACACCAAAGAAATGATTCAACGAAAAACTGAAATATCTTGTGGAAATCGAAGAATAGCTAGCCCATATGCTAGTACCAAAATAAAAAATATTCCGTGTGATCAAGGTAATATCTGTTCATGTACTTTTCTCTTGCTTCAAATTCTCGTTGTTTGCTTCCTGACGATGCTCGTATTAAGATGGCAAGGGATTTTCCGGAGTTTTTTCGTTTTTATTGACATTTTTCATGCCTTTAAGTTTTGTTTTTACTATCGCTTAAAGCAGCTTCCTCTAGTTATCTTGATATGTAACACTTATACATTCGTTTCAAAATGGAAGTGTCACTGGAGTAGAAACGATTGCTGATGCTAGACGAGTATCGTTGCGTACCAAAGCAGTACTTGAACCCAAACGATGCTCGTGTGGCATCAACAATCGTTTTTGCTCTCGGGACAGGTCTATCTTAAAACGAATGTGCAAGTGTTACATATCAATATAACTGCAGGAAGCTGCTCAAAACGACAGTGAAAACAAAAACTTAAATACATGGAAAATAATCAACAAAAACAAAAAAGTTCGGTCAATTTCTAGCCAACCCAACAACAAGCATAATTGCATGGAAACAATAGTGTCAGATCCACGCTACTGTAATGATTATACCCTATAATTACTTTGCGCTAATATGTAAATATTAACCCATTTGTTCGACTTTCTCATATGTCCAAGTGTGGTTCATTTTAAAAAAGAATTTACTCATGTGACAAATTATGTCATGCACAGTAAACTGGTTTCACAGTTTTTCTCCTAGTTGAGATTTCTCAAAGAGGAGACAATGCTCCATTGGTTACTTTCCTGGGTTATCAAGCCGACGAAGTGCTGGAGCTTCACTCAAGCCGTTACTGGATTCGCCTCGAAGCGACATGAAAAAACTCGTACTACAACAACGACCTGTTAAGGACCACTTTCTCGAATCGATGCGGGTCTAAAGAAAGTGAAGGAGACGAAACGTTAGTCAGATATATCATATCATTCGTTCCCAGTGTTTTCTTAAGGCCACAGCTCAAATTCCAATATGCCAAGGATTCATTTTTGAGTCACGCATTTCATGAGGTCTGTTGAAAAAGGGCTGACTTATAGAGCTCGATACACGTGTTTCGACCATGCGGTCTCGTCAGTCGGGAGGTTACCGTTTCTCGTCTTTTGCTAATCTCTGTGGGAGCTCCAGTCCTCACACTAGGAGTTAGCGACGACGAACGTTTTACACTCTATGTAAAGTGAAATTATCACCGAACACAGAGCGTTGTTCACTCGATTGCTCTTGGCTAGTAGTATATTTATTATATCATATCATTCGTTTCGAGTGTTTCCTTAAGACCACAGCTCAATATGCCAAAGATTCACTTTAGGTCAAATAGATAATTTATTATGATTTACTGCATTAAGTTTTGGCTGGTAAGCGCCTTCCAACAGCCATGTTCTAGACACATTTCAAAGAAGTATTACCAACAATATCAGTCAACTCATTCACCAATTATGCCTCTTTTCGCACGAGACCTACGTCGTATATACAGCCATATACGCTACCTAATGTTAACCTCCCCATAATCTCCTCTTCGCTCGATCAATTCAGAAAAAAAGAAGAGGAATGATCCGTCGAAAATACCCTTCTCCTACGAGACTTTCTATATGCTGCCATGTAAAATGCGCAGTGGTAGGTCTCATTGATAGATTCAAAAGGAAGACTGAAACGACCAGGTAAAAGCATTTTGAAGGAAAATAAATAATCAGATAAAACACCGAAATGTTTACAGTTGAACTCCTACCTACCTGCACTTTTATCTCTTGTAACTTCTCGTCAAAATCTTTTGAAGTTACGGACGGTAATTTCTCCTCTTCTACGGTAGATACCTTCTTCTCCTCCACAACAGCGCCATCCTCAGAATCATTTGAAGCCACATTTGATATTTTCTTCCCGCAGAAGGGCTCATTGTTTGCCTAGAGAGATAGGAAATATCACTACGAAGTACTCGAAGAAAACAAAAGTTAAAAAAACTGCAAACTCACTGGTGACTTTCGTTTTCTTGTCGCCTTTTTCTTTACGTTTGATATTGTAGCCGTAACCATTACTTCAAATTTTCATGAATTTTCTAGGCTATCAATAGGTCGTAATCTCAAAGAAATCAGATAGAAATGGTATACGACAACCGTTGCTTTAGAACACATAGATAAATCCATGACTTTTATAATAACCAAAGACATATACAAATTCATAAACAAACAAGTAAACAAGTAAATACGACCGTTGACAAACAAATAAACAATAGCCTTTGCCTGCTAGTTCAAAGTTTAATTTCTGTACAGATCTTTAGTATAGCAAGATATGATGCCATCACTCCATCCATCTAAAGTCATGCTGCATTAGACTTCAGTAACTGGAAAAAGTGTCAGATTTTCAGTGTAACAAGAGGGATTTTTCGAATTCTAGTCGAGAGATAGAGAAAAAACCTCATTATCTGACGAAACTTCGACCTCTTTTCAACAATGCAGAATGGAATCTTTGAACAACTACACAAAGAAACAACCGATTGCATCCTGTTCACGCAAAATTTACCGATGAAGTAGATACAGGTTATCTCCTCCCAGGCTAGTGCAAAAGCAATTGCGGTTTCAGATCGTCTGAACCGTAGTTGTTTTTGCGACATGCTTCAAACGAAGAACGACCTTAGAACGGCCGAAGCGGAGCTCTTCTCCATTTTCTTGTATAGTGTTAAGAGGATAACCTTCAATGACTGCTTCCATTTTCCTCGGTTTCAGACCGGTCTGCATTCGCAATTACTTTTCTGATTTGCTTCAATCGGCGAATGATCGTAGAACGGTCGACCTTGAATTCTTTCGCAACATCTCGTGCACTCCTAAGAGGATCGGCTTCAATGATTGCTCTCAATTTGTCGTTGTCAACTTTTCCAGGTCGCCCACGACGTTCCTCATCTTCAAGGCTCTCGTCTCCTTTACGGAACTTTTTGAACCACCACTGTACTGTACGTTCGTAAACTGTTCCAGGACCAAACGCACTGTTGATGTTTTGGGTTGCTTCTGTGGCTTTACGACCCATTTTGAACTCGAATAACAAAACCGCTCGAATTTGCTTTTTGTCTAACATCTTTTCCATAGCCTAAAATAAACATAAGATAAACAGCAAGTGATACATCACTAGCAACAAAACTTGAAGCGAGGAATACGCATTGAAAAATGTATGATATAACCATATTTATTTCAGATATTCCAATACCAAAAGAAAAATGTCGAAAAATCATAAACAGCAATTTCTTTGGCAGCAACCTAATAGTAATTCGCAGGGTGCAAACTAACGCCCTACATAAATAAATCAGCGATAACTCACTCAGATCCATAATTACAGACGGTTTAGTTGTTCTGAGATGAGCAAACTATCCGGCTGGTGCAAAAGTAATGGCGGTTTATCCACTGAGAAATTTGCCTCTCGATATTGGAATGAGTTTGAAGCAAATGTGGTTAAGTCATATATCGGTCAATGCGCATTCTTCGTTTTAGCGTTGCTACAAATGATGTTTTATTTGGTGCTCATTTCAATTTTATTTCAGACTATGCAGACATTTATTTGCTGCAGAAGTTGAGGAAATCAAAATGGGTCGTGAAGCAGCAGGGACAACTCGCAACATCAGCAGCTTATTTGGACCAGAGACTGCTCACGAACGTACGATACATGAGTGGTCCAAGAAGTTTCATAAAGAAGACGCAGTTCAACATTGCATGAACAGCGATTACTCTTTTTTAATAATCTCATCGAAGTCATGAGAAAAGCATCTTATAAGCTGATACTCCTGAGACTACGCGAAATGCCGCAAATAAACTAAGTCAATCATTATACGGTTGTTCACCATTTGAAACAATCCAGAGAGGCGAAAAAGGTCGGTGCAAAAGTAATGGCGGTTAAATTACTGTCAACCAACGGCCACACGTCGCCCTATCGACGTTCCCAAAGCTTAACGAAATGAGCTATGATGTTTGGCCTCATCCTCCACATTTGCCGGACCTCTTGCCTATCAACTACCATTTCTTCAAGCATCTTGATAACTTCTTGCGACAACGACTCCACAATCAACAAGATGCAGAAAAGCTTTCCAGAAGTCCTTCATATTCCAAGACAGCGACTTTCATGCTACAGGAATAAACAAATTCATCTGCCGTTGACAAATATGTTGATTGCAATGGTTCTTACTCGGATATAGAAATGTTTTTGAGCCTGGTTATCTTGATCCAAAATTCACAAGACCAAAACCGTCATCACTTTTGCACCAACGCACCAAGTTGATGGCTACGCCTTCCTAAATTGGCTTCACTAATCTACTATGACCACAATTCCGTATGAAATAGTAATTGCTCTTGAATCAAAATAAGAAGCACTTTATGGAGCACTTTTGAGCAATTCAATGCGACAGATTCAAAATCACCTAAGTGTATTGAGAAACATGCAAAGCATTTGACCCCAAGAGGGATTGAACCCGCGTTACACCCATTCGAACGGCATATGAATGAAACTCGGGTCTAACTTTCACCTGGGTCCAATTATTATATACTACTCAAAATTCCTAGACGTAGTTTAGAACATCGTAAAATAACTAAAAAGCAGTAATAACGAAAGAATTTCAAGGATTCAAGATTAGTTGCTACTTCATATGAGAGATTCACAAATTGTCGCAGGAAAAGTCAACAAAAGCCACTTTCCTGAAATCGCAGATCAGAAATACTCCCACTAGCTAGGTGGAAACCTAAGGTCCCACGCAGGGCTCTAGATTCATGTAAAACTTGTTAACATAACCGCATATTGCTTACATGATTTTTCTGCTCCGATGAACGCTCCGCTTTTATTTCTGATCCACATGGAGAACCATCCTCAGTACTTGTACTCGGTGCTTTACTAGAGAAGTACTCTCGAAGTTCGTTAACAATATCCGGATCAATATCGTCGTCATCAGAATCCGAATCGGAGTCGTTATCCCTGAAAATCTCGACATTTGAGATCTGATGCGGCACATAATGGGTTGAGGAGAAAGTTCCCGTAATTTGCCCATAACTTTAACATGTTCGCATATTTTATATGCGATTTTCACATGGTTTGAAAGCTCGCTTTCTTGCGCATCGATTGCTATATAACTCTTCAATACTGCCGCAAGATGGAAGTGATCCGCGAACAGAAACAACTGTTGATGCTTCACGAGTACAAAGTGGGCACAAATGCCGCTGACACTGTTCGTCGAATCAGTGAGGCATGGGGCGAAGGAACTGTTGGAAAGACAGCTGTCTACGATCACTTCAATGAGTTCAAGGCAGGAAATGAGGGTCTGTCTGACAAGCCACGATCGACTCAGAAGGAGACTACTTTGACTATTGAATTGTCTTTTGCTCGAACTTAATTGATGCATAAATAAAGTTTTTATAAGCAAATTTCAAAAACTTTCTCCTCAACCTATTAATTAACACAAAAAGGCAAGAATAACCTACAATTTCTGCTTCTTTTCCTTCACAGGAGATACTGTTGACCCGACTTTTCTTTACTTCCAACCTTCAAACTCCCTGGTAAGTCATCGATGTCAAAATCAGAGTCCGAAGAAGACTCAGTGGAAGACGTCGGCTTTGAACATTTTGTCTTTGACAATTCCAAGAAGCCTCAAAACAAGAAATTAAATTATCAGCTTTCAAATTATACGCTTGAAGATACCACGTCCAGACAAGAAAAAAAAGACGTGTATCTATTAACAGTTGTTTGAATAACCTTGTTCGAATGCCTCTTCCGTCTTCTCTATGATGGACTCTTTCTGCCGCATATAATCAGGATCATGAAACATGTGCTTTGGCGGA
This sequence comes from Parelaphostrongylus tenuis, assembly GCA_019055375.1. Taxonomy (NCBI): domain Eukaryota; kingdom Metazoa; phylum Nematoda; class Chromadorea; order Rhabditida; family Metastrongylidae; genus Parelaphostrongylus; species Parelaphostrongylus tenuis. Next base: position 99,078 of record JAHQIW010006152.1, read on the forward strand.
CCAGACTTTAGCTTCTCATATTTTGCATTTCTAAAAATACCACATTCTTAAGAACAACGTAAAAGAAACATCTATCGCAAAATAGAATGAAAAAGTATTGAGCGATATGCAAAACATCCCAGCCCAGGCGGAAATTGAATTTGTATTTCACCCAAATCGGATGTGCGTGCTATCACTAAGCCACTAAAGTCACCATTTTGACACCGCTTTCTTTCAATATAATCTACCGCAGCTGTCACAAACCAAGCTCTAACATCTTTGGTTGAGTAATTCTATGCAGGCATTGAAGTCAGTCACGGATAGATATTCGAAATATCTTGTATATGCGAATCCCTTATTTTTACTACTTCTTAGCAGTTTAATGATTTTATGAAGGAAAGAGTGGTACGGTGCTCGAGTAGGTAGCGCCTGGGGTCGGGTGATTTCACTCACTACTCTTCATGTATATTCGGAACATCATATCACTACTGAAAAACCAGTAAACATGAATAATTCATACAGATTAACCAGTTACAGTAAACAAAACTGCAGCTTTGAACCCGTGACGGAATCGAACTCGCATGACACTTTTCCTCAGTGGCAATGCTTACTAATTTCTGTCGGCGCAACTGAGTTCAGTGTATCTTTATGTGGCCTACCAGGCTAAATGCCTAATGGCATATTACTCACAGATCGTTACATCTCTATCGCAAAAAGAATGGTAGCAAACAGGAGCCTCGGTAGTGCGTCTGAATAGCGCGTACCTTCGGGAAGGGCGAAATGCGGGTTCGAATCATGACTGCTCTTCTTGATTACAAAAAAACTGCACCTTCTCGCTATTTTCTCCTTCTCACGTTCAGCAGCCCTCTCGATCCATTTTCGCACTTTTTGCTCTTCATCGATAGATGCGAGTCGACGACCATTTAGATCACGGCACATCAATTGATTTGTGCTTTTATTGACACGAAATGAACGTAGAAGTGAACCAAAGCCTAGAAAATTACCAAAAATAATATAATATCGTTCTAAAAGCTTTGGTACTACAGCAATAAACGTTAGATTTACCAGCCAGAAGTAATAAAACCTGTAAGAATTTTAATACCGCTCGATATGCGCATTTTCTTGTGAGAATTTTTGTATACAACTTGTCTATACCTGCTCTAAGATGGAGCTGTCTTAGGAACAAATCCGCTAACAAGTCATGCAGGAACGCCTCATAGGGGAAAATGTTAATGAAGCGGAGGGCAGGATTAGTGGAGCTTGGACGAAGGTACGGTTGCAGAAAGGACGGCTAGGAAGTCGTTCGCGAAGTTCAAAGCTGAGGAGAAGAGCGTCGGAGGATCAGCCGGGCTCGGAACGTCCGCAGGAAGCTCCATTATTCTTGCCGCCGCTTCGTAGCATTTCCCCCTGGGCGCCATTCGTGCATGAGTAGCAAGCGAGTTTGTTCCCAAGACAGCTCCATCTTAAAGTAAATACAGGCAAGTTGTATATCGACATGCTCGCAAGAAAACGCCCAATTGATCTACACCAAAATCATGCAGTTTTAATTAACACCTAACTGATAAATTTGGGGTTTATTGCTCTAGTGCCAAAACTTATGTGACGACCTACTAGAAAAGAGACGATGAAGTCCAACGAGATCACTAACCTCCTTTCCCTCCAAGTAATCGAAAATGTAGCTGGAACAGATCATCACCGGTGAATTCCGTGACTCTTTCGGCAAAATCGAGCACCAGCTCTCCATTGACAGTACAATAGTAGGAATCTGGATCCAAACTCAGAATAGCATCCACTGCACTTTTCTCCCGAAATGAGAAAAAAAGTACGTTTTCGCCAGACCCGCTAGTGTCATGTCGCAGGTCGAATCTATAAAGAAACATAAGATATTCATAGAATACGAACCATTAGCGAAACGAAGACAAAGAATCCAAGGACGGCGAGTGATTGGCAAAACTTTGAACTTCGACGGGAGCTGAACTCTCGTCTTCCCTATAAAAGAGGCGCTCGGTACCACTACGCCACCGAGGCCGTCGCTTTGCCACCACTCGTTTTTCGACGACAAAGTATGCGAAAAGTGAAAACCGCCGGTAGTTAACACGACATACGAAAAAAAATGGTGGAAGCGCTAAGACAAAATTGTATCAATAAACGGAACTACAGACCGCACATTTAATCGGACGCCTGTACTGCAGACACTACCACTAAATTGACGACATGCTACTCCTACGGGGCCAAGAGTACATGCTTCGTGGACGTAAAAGCACCCAGTTTTTACGAATTATGAAAATAAAGTAGTCGTAATAGAGAAAACTGCCACCAACGGTATTACGGACCACATCCCAGATCCACGCCTGGACCACAAACACTACTCTAAGACTGACATCTAGGCGGGGAGGGAGTGGGGGGGGGGGGGGGTGGGGGGCGGGGTCATCCCTAGTGAACATAAAACCCCTGCTTCTATGAAAATAAGAAAAAGAGATGGTGTGGAGCAACACGGGAGAACTAACCATCGAAGGTATTACAGACGACGCACTTAACCCAACGCCTGTAGTGCAGACGACATCCCTAGACTGCCGCCTAAGTTCTATGGAGAGAGTGGAGTAGGGGTGAGGGGGGCGGGGTGAGGTTTTCCTTCTCTGCAAGTTTGTGGTCAACGTTAAGAGTATCGTTTGGTTAGAAGTGGTGGAGGAGCGCTACTACATCTGGAATTTGGCAATTAACAATGCTTACCTTGTAATAGTGGCGCGTGTGGCGCAATGGTTAGCGGTGCCCTGTGACACAGGTGGTCGATGGTAAAATCCCCGCCTAGGCTGACCAAACCTGCCATCCCTCCGAGCTCGGCGTATTGACACCAGACCTGTCTGGGCGAATAGCTGTGCCAATCTTGATACATCGGTGGCCCATTGGTAGCCTTTGTAAAGACCAGATATCTATTGAAATCTCGTAAACATGTTATGAATTGAGGCGAATGCATGGGATGTCCCTCGGGGATCGATCTACGAGCTGAGCTTTATTCATGATATTATGATGGGATGCAATAGGAGCATCCTTCAGATGAAATGTCTTATCAAAGGAAAATGAATATGGGGAGATCAAGTTTTATTATAGCGACAGTTTTTGAAGGAGCAATTGTAAATCTTCACTATCCGCGAAAAGCAAAAAAGATGCGTTCGGGGGGAATCGAACCCCGTCGAATGCTTGGAAGGCATCCATGCTAACCATTACACCACGAACGCGTGATCGGTGTCCGACGTCATAGGCTCATCAAGTCTTACTTAGTTTAGGAATAGACTTGTCTGAGGCGATAGCAGCACTACGCTGATACGTCGGTCATCACGAGTTTTCTAGAGACTAGAATATGAGTTCGATCACCTCAAGCGCTGCTACGAATGAAATCGAATGCATGGCGCATTCACTCAGAGGTTAAACAACGCCGACAGCTTCATCATTTTATCCTTCCAACCTTTGACTTCCGAGGACCCGAAACTCCTTGAATTGGTCCTGCTGCACTGAAAACCCTTCATACTTCGTAGAACCGAAATACTCTGAAACTCGCGGTAAGCTCTGAAAGACATCGGAGAAAGCCCGCGTTCATAAAAAAGTGATTAATAAGGGCCTTATGTTTCCTTTGTTTTCTGTGATATATGCGAATTACGACATTCTTTCATTACTCTATGTTTGTTTATTTTTACTCAGCAAAACTCATGATCTAAAGGAAAAAATGAAGCCTGGCAAATTGGTAGGTTCGACGAGAAATTTCGTAGGACGAGGCCTAGAAACAATATATTCTTGAAGGTCTGCTGATTTCACTGTTGCCACTTCTTCTGTTTTGTAGATTGCTCAGCCATGTGTTATCTTATCCCTACTTTATCTGATTAGAGACTGACCTTGTGTATTGAGTTGCAAAGCAGCAAAGGTCTTTCGTTTCGAGTGTTTTTTCTCCAGACCACACTCAACTTTCAATATGCCTGGTGATCATTTTTTATGCCATGCATGTGGTTTACTATTAGGCAACCTATAGAGCCCGATTCACATGTTTTGACGTTGACAGCCTCGTCAGTCGAGCAGTTCCCTTCGCTTTTAGCCAGTCCTTTCGGGAAAACCCAACCCCCATATAGACTTGGCAACGGCGAACAATTTTACACGTGCCATTAACTGAAAAGATCACTAAATAGCAGTGTAAATCATTAAAAAGTATGATATATTTAACGATACCACCTAAGAGCAGTCGAATGTAAAATACTGCCATTTGGTGGTACTTTCACTCAATAGCACGTGTATGTTCGTCGTCGCCAACTCTATATAGGGGTTTTGGGTTCTCCCGAGATGGTTGGCTAAAGACGAAAGGTACTGCCCAACTAACGAGGCTGTCAAGGCCAAAACACGTGCATCGGGTTCTATAATTTGCCCTGTAATAGAGCACATGCATGGCTCAAAAATGATTATCAGGCACAGCAAAGGTCGTCCCTATCCTGCTAATACCAGTTGATGCGTAACATTGCGGCTTCAGATACGTGGATTACAATTATATATTAGAAATTCTCTGATTCGTAGTTATGTTATACATCAATTTGATGAGCATCTTTCGCTTTGTGTTCTCTTGTTAGTGACTTATCCTTGCGGTAGATTTCATGTTTATTTACATTATGGAAACGATGTTAGACAAAAGCGAATTCGATCGATTATTTGAGTTCAAAATGGGCTGTAAAGCAGCAGAGACAATCGCAATATCAGCAACGCACTTGGCCCAGGAATTACCAAGGAATGTATAGTATAGTGATGGTTCAAGAAGTTTTGTAAAGGAGAGGAGAGTTTTGAAGATGATAAACGTGGTGACTGGCCAAGGGAAGTTGAGGACGGCCAAATGAGAGCACTCATCGTAACTGATCCTCTTGAGACTAAACGAGTCGACCATTCTAAGGTCGCTCGCCATTTGAAGCAAATTACAAAAGTCATTGCGGTTTCAGACCGGTCTGAAACCGCAATCACTTTTTGCACCAGCTTCTCCAGAGCGCATGATGCAAAAAGAAAGAAACCTGGCGAATTAGTTTGTGTTCAACGGGAAATTGCGAAAGGCGAAGCTAAAACATCATTTCCCTGATCGCGTGCTGGTTTCGTTTTGCTAATCTTTCTGTTGTATAGATTTCTATGTCATGAATTATGCTACCTGCACTTCATCTGAATAAAGACTAAATCTGTGTATAGTGGTTTGTGATAAAGCAAAGGTTGTTCCCACTTCAGTATAGTACTGTTTGGAAATCAGTTAAGAATTTGTACGCTTGTTTTCATCTGTATACTCTAGCAATATTTTCTTCTAGCTGCAACACATTGTTCAGCTGTTCGAGAGCTAATGTGCGCTTTGTAGTTCCATCTTTCGTCATATCCTCTAAGAATACTCGAGAATCTTTAGGTTTTAACTGCACATTTCGCAGTGTTATGATGTTTCAAAAGTGGTAACACACGCCCCGCTATGGGTGAAAACGCGAGTTCAACTTCCGTCTGAGGTCGTATTTCTGCTCACCACTCAATTCTCCTCTAAAACAGTTTTTTGTTTTTAAGAAGTTTCAAAGGTTAGAATTTTAGATGTCAAACCAGTCCTCCCAACAACCGTCCACTTCAAAACGAGCAAGATCTGGATAGTCAACTGCTGATCGTAATGAAAAACTAGAGCTTATAGCGGAACAAAAGTGCTTGCTGATCTTAAATTACATCATAATCCCGCTTTGTGTAGGCGAATTTTGTGGGGTCCTTTCGAGGACCATCAGAAGAAACGTGCAGAGACATGGGAATCTTCACTTTGCGGTCGGCGACAAAACTGTATGGATTGCAATGAACTATTATTTCAAGTAATAAAAATTACTGTGAAGTAATGTGCAGCATTTGAAGGTGCAGATTAGAATTCTGTATTAATTTGTAAACCAAAATCAGTCGTCAGTAGTCTCTTGTCCATGTTAATTTTCTGAGTGCTAGAAGGACACGTTTCTCAATCCGAGCACGTCGCTATCAAATTTTTCCCCACTGACCATTATTTGTGAAGATTTTCGCAATTTTCTCGTAGACTGTGCCTTCCTGAGGGTTTTTGGAGATCTGGGTACTTTTCCTCCAGACGGCACGGGCTGTAAAACCGATCCCTTTCGCTGGAGAAGAGGTTTTTCATAAGAGTGTGTGTAAAAATTCAAAGCTTGTACCTCTGGCCAGAGCCGTACGTGGTTGGTTTCTGGAAGTCTTTTCGTAGCATGTAGCATCTAGAATTAAATTATTTTCACACGCACCACGAGTTTCTTGTTTTTTATCGGTTATAATTTGTTGGACAAAACTACTTCTTAGACTGCTCGTACTCTTTCGATAGCACTAAAGATGTGTTTAGTTTTTGGAAAAGCTCGTTCAACAATGCTGTAGGAGAAAGAAAATATTTGTGTTACACGTTACAGGACAGAGCTCTCTCTTCAGACCATAGTAATGATTCGATAGCGTCAGTTTCAATGATTCCAACGCTTGCTTATTTTCTGCATAGGCCTTTTCACTACAATTCAGAAGGGAAAATTAGATCGAGTTTCACATGTTCGGTGCGCTTGTTCACCGGCTAATCTGCGGGCTGAGGGGAGGGCGATCGAGATGGTCTAACACGGTAGACATGTGGGTGCGGCTTCTCATTCAACCGGGAATTTTCTCTTAGCTTTGATAGAGATTCTAAAAAAACGATTTTGTCATATACTACGAGATGTTATCTACAAGTTCACATGTTTTTCAGGCTTTCATCCAATTATACGCTTGATGAAAAGAAGGCGCGCGGTGGGTATGCAGCTTGATTCTACTTTGTGTACTAAAGCGTTATATAAGGGTCTCTTCAAAAAACGGCCACGTAGGGCGCTATCCAGAGACTTATGCTTTCGAAAGATTACTAACATACTAATGGGAAGTTTTTGTATAGTCAAAGGGGCCGCTTCCTTATCCCGTGTCATTTTGACCGAAAAGAACCAAGTTGTGTATACGAAATTTGTAAAAATCAAAGAAATCTAGCTAACTTACAACGTTTAGCTGTTTGTCTACTGCTTATTTTCGGTAAATATCACTCGTTCATAAGTTTTGGCACTACTAAACAAAGTCTATAAGGTTAAATACAGGCCATCAGGAAGCAAGGTGCTAAACCAGACCTCTCCGCAATACTCCCTCGTAATCAACAATATGAACCTCTTGGGAGCGCCTTAACTTAGCTCCTCAGAGAGCAAGAAAGAACCGTCTTGAACACCATTCTACGCCATTCATGGGAATGACAAAATCCTCAATCAGCAGCCGAAGCGACATGAAAAATGATAGAAGAATCACTGACTTTTGTCCAGGACGACTTTTTCTATTGCATTATTATATGACTTCACAATAAGGGTCATAGTGAGGAAGTCCTAGCACTTCTCAAGTCGAATTCACTTCCCTTGCACAATAGCCCACACGAAACTTTGAAATTTTGTGTATGAGTTCGCATGCTGTGTGAGCATCGTCCTGTTCTTTATGAAGGTTGAGTTGTGCTGGCCGAGTAGATTTGCTTGGAGTCCGAGGATAGCCGGTTCTGAGCGTTGCCACTTTCTTTGAAGGAAGAGAATTCAAACACTGATCAAAACACGGCGCCCACACAACAGAGGAGGAGTAGACACAACAAACTCACCTCATACTTGTACCTTTATTTCGAGTGCTTTATTAATACCACGCTCAAATTTCAATATATCCTTTCATTACTATATGAGCCAACTTGTCATGTGGTCTGGTAAGGGCTCTTGTACAGGCCGACACAACGTGTTTCGTCCTTACAGACTCGTCAGTCGGGCAAAACCCGTCATCTTTGAACATTTTATAGCGAGTTCTCTCAGGAGCGCTGCTCCCTTACAGAGAGTTATCGAAGACGAACGTTTTACACTCTATGTCAAGCGAAATTTTCACCCAACACAGAGCGTTTGCGCACTCCATTGCTCTTTGGCTAATATTTTAACCACATTTTGCTTGACAAAGAGTGTAAAACGTTCGTCTTCGATAACACTCTGTAAGGGAGCAGAGCTCCTGAGAGAACTGACTATAAAAATATCGAAAGACGACGGGTTCTGCTCGACTGACGAGTCTGTAAGGACGAAACACGTGTATCGGGCTGTACAAGAGCTCTTACCCAGACCACATGACAAGTTGGCTCAAATAATAATGATAGGATCTATTGAAACTCACCTCAGCGGAGAAATAGCCCACATAGGTAACACTTCAGAAGCAGACCAGAACACGGGAGCCTCACTTCAAAGGCACAGCAAGCACAATTCAGCGGAGGACCGTGCCACAGAGGTAACACTCAAGAAGCAAACCAGAACACGGGAGCCTCACTTCAAAGGCACAGCAAGTACAATTCAGCGGAGGACCATGCCACAGAGGTAACACTCAAGAAGCAAACCAGAACACGGGAACCTCACTTCAAAGGCACAGCAAGTACAATCCAGCGGAGGACCGTGCCACAGAGGTAACACTCCAGAAGCAAACCAGAACACGGGCGCCTCACTTCAAAGGCACAGCAAGTACAATTCAGCGGAGGACCATGCCACAGAGGTAACACTCAGAAGCAGACCAGAACACGGGCGCCTCACTTCAGAGTTAGACTAGATAACGTCAGCCTCACTTCAAAGGCACAGCAAGTACAATTCAGCGGAGGACCGTGCCACAGGAGGTAACATCTCCAGAAGCAGAAACACGGCGAACCTCACTCGAGTAGACAGTACGTCACCTCACTTCAAAGGCACAGCAAGCACAATTCAGCGGAGGACCGTGCCACCTAGGTAACACTCCAGAAGCAGACGAGAACACGGTAACCTCACTTTAAAGGCACAGTAAGTACAATTCAGCGGAGGACCGTGCCACAGAGGTAACATCTCAAAAGCGACCAGAACACGGGCGCCTCACTTCAGAGTTAGACTAGATAACGTCAGCCTCACTTCAAAGGCACAGCAAGCACAATTCAGCGGAGGACCGTGCCACCTAGGTAACACTCCAGAAGCAGACGAGAACACGGTAACCTCACTTCAAAGGCACAGCAAGTACAATTCAGCGGAGGACCATGCTACAGACGTAACACACCAGAAGCAGACCAGAACACGGGAACCTCACTTCAAAGGCACAGCAAGTACGACCAAGCGGAGGACCGTGCCACAGAGGTAACACTCCAGAATTAGACCAGAACACGGGAACCTCACTTCAAAGCCACAGCAAGTACAATTCAGCGGAGGACCGTGCCATGGAGGTAACATCTCAGAAGTAGGCCAGAACACGGGAACCTCACTTCACAGGCACAGCAAGCACAATTCAGCGGAGGACCATGCCACAGAGGTAACACACCAGAAGTAGAGCAGAACACGGGCGCCTCACTTCAGAGTTAGACTAAATAACGTCAGCCTCACTTCAAAGGCACAGCAAGTGCAATTCAGCGGAGGACCATGCTACAGACGTAACACACCAGAAGCAGACCAGAACACGGGAACCTCACTTCAAAGGCACAGCAAGTACGACCCAGCGGAGGACCGTGCCACAGAGGTAACACTCCAGAATTAGACCAGAACACAGGCGCCCCACTTTAAAGCCACAGCAATACAATTCAGCGGAGGACCATGCCACAGAGGTATCACTCAAGAAGCAAACCAGAACACGGGAACCTCACTTCAAAGGCACAGCAAGTACGACCTAGCCGAGGACCATGCCACAGAGGTAACACTCAAGAAGCAAATCAGAACACGGGAACCTCACTTCAAAGGCACAGCAAGTACGACTCAGCGGAGGACCGTGCCACAGAGGTAACACTCCAGAATTAGACCGAACACAGACGCCCCACATTAAAGCCACAGCAAATACAATTCAGCGGAGGACCATGCCACAGAGGTATCACTCAAGAAGCAAACCAGAACACGGGAACCTCAATTCAAAGGCACAGCAAGTACGACCTCAGCCGAGGACCATGCCGCAGAGGTAACACTCAAGAAGCAAATCAGAACACGGGAACCTCACTTCAAAGGCACAGCAAGTACGACCCAGCGGAGGACCGTGCCACAGAGGTAACACTCCAGAATTAGACCAGAACACGGGAACCTCACTTCAAAGCCACAGCAAGTACAATTCAGCGGACGACCATGCCACAGAGGTAACACTCCAGAATTAGACCAGAACACGGGAACCTCACTTCAAAGCCACAGCAAGTACAATTCAGCGGAGGACCATGCCACAGAGGTATCACTCAAGAAGCAAACCAGAACACGGGAACCTCACTTCAAAGGCACAGCAAGTACGACCTAGCCGAGGACCATCCCACAGAGGTAACACTCAAGAAGCAAACCAGAGCACGGGCGCCTCACTTCAGAGTTGGACTAGATAACGTCAGCCTCACTTCCAAGGCACAGCAAGTACAATTCAGCGGAGGACCATGCCGCAGAGGTAACATCTCAGAAGCCGACCAGAACACGGGCGCCTCACTTCAGAGTTAGACTAGATAACGTCAGCCTCACTTCAAAGGCACAGCAAGCACAATTCAGCGGAGGACCGTGCCACCTAGGTAACACTCCAGAAGCAGACGAGAACACGGTAACCTCACTTTAAAGGCACAGTAAGTACAATTCAGCGGAGGACCGTGCCACAGAGGTAACATCTCAAAGCCGACCAGAACACGGGCGCCTCACTTAGAGTTAGACTAGATAACGTCAGCCTCACTTCAAAGGCACAGCAAGCACAATTCAGCGGAGGACCGTGCCACCTAGTTAACACTCCAGAAGCAGACGAGAACACGGTAACCTCACTTTAAAGGCACAGTAAGTACAATTCAGCGGAGGACCGTGCCACAGAGGTAACATCTCAAAAGCCGACCAGAACACGGGAACCTCACTTCAAAGGCACAGCACGTACGACCCAGCGGAGGACCGTGCCACAGAGGTAACACTCCAGAATTAGACCAGAACACAGGCGCCCCACATTAAAGCCACAGCAAATACAATTCAGCGGAGGACCGTGCCACAGAGGTAACATCTCAAAAGCCGACCAGAACACGGCGCCTCACTTAGAGTTAGACTAGATAACGTCAGCCTCACTTCAAAGGCACAGCAAGCACAATTCAGCGGAGGACCGTGCCACCTAGGTAACACTCCAGAAGCAGACGAGAACACGGTAACCTCACTTCAAAGGCACAGCAAGTACAATTCAGCGGAGGACCATGCTACAGACGTAACACACCAGAAGCAGACCAGAACACGGGAACCTCACTTCAAAGGCACAGCAAGTACGACCCAGCGGAGGACCGTGCCACAGAGGTAACACTCCAGAATTAGACCAGAACACAGGCGCCCCACTTAAAGCCACAGCAAATACAATTCAGCGGAGGACCATGCCACAGAGGTATCACTCAAGAAGCAAACCAGAACACGGGAACCTCAATTCAAAGGCACAGCAAGTACGACCTAGCCGAGGACCATGTCACAGAGGTAACACTCAAGAAGCAAATCAGAACACGGGAACCTCACTTCAAAGGCACAGCAAGTACGACCCAGCGGAGGACCGTGCCACAGAGGTAACACTCCAGAATTAGACCAGAACACGGGAACCTCACTTCAAAGCCACAGCAAGTACAATTCAGCGGACGACCATGCCACAGAGGTAACACTCCAGAATTAGACCAGAACACGGGAACCTCACTTCAAAGCCACAGCAAGTACAATTCAGCGGAGGACCATGCCACAGAGGTATCACTCAAGAAGCAAACCAGAACACGGGAACCTCACTTCAAAGGCACAGCAAGTACGACCTAGCCGAGGACCATGCCACAGAGGTAACACTCAAGAAGCAAACCAGAGCACGGGCGCCTCACTTCAGAGTTGGACTAGATAACGTCAGCCTCACTTCCAAGGCACAGCAAGTACAATTCAGCGGAGGACCATGCCACAGAGGTAACATCTCAGAAGCCGACCAGAACACGGGCGCCTCACTTCAGAGTTAGACTAGATAACGTCAGCCTCACTTCAAAGGCACAGCAAGCACAATTCAGCGGAGGACCGTGCCACCTAGGTAACACTCCAGAAGCAGACGAGAACACGGTAACCTCACTTTAAAGGCACAGTAAGTACAATTCAGCGGAGGACCGTGCCACAGAGGTAACATCTCAAAAGCCGACCAGAACACGGGCGCCTCACTTCAGAGTTAGACTAGATAACGTCAGCCTCACTTCAAAGGCACAGCAAGCACAATTCAGCGGAGGACCGTGCCACCTAGGTAACACTCCAGAAGCAGACGAGAACACGGTAACCTCACTTTAAAGGCACAGTAAGTACAATTCAGCGGAGGACCGTGCCACAGAGGTAACATCTCAAAAGCCGACCAGAACACGGGCGCCTCACTTCAGAGTTAGACTAGATAACGTCAGCCTCACTTCAAAGGCACAGCAAGCACAATTCAGCGGAGGACCGTGCCACCTAGGTAACACTCCAGAAGCAGACGAGAACACGGTAACCTCACTTCAAAGGCACAGCAAGTACAATTCAGCGGAGGACCATGCTACAGACGTAACACACCAGAAGCAGACCAGAACACGGGAACCTCACTTCAAAGGCACAGCAAGTACGACCAAGCGGAGGACCGTGCCACAGAGGTAACACTCCAGAATTAGACCAGAACACGGGAACCTCACTTCAAAGCCACAGCAAGTACAATTCAGCGGAGGACCGTGCCATGGAGGTAACATCTCAGAAGTAGGCCAGAACACGGGAACCTCACTTCACAGGCACAGCAAGCACAATTCAGCGGAGGACCATGCCACAGAGGTAACACACCAGAAGTAGAGCAGAACACGGGCGCCTCACTTCAGAGTTAGACTAAATAACGTCAGCCTCACTTCAAAGGCACAGCAAGTGCAATTCAGCGGAGGACCATGCTACAGACGTAACACACCAGAAGCAGACCAGAACACGGGAACCTCACTTCAAAGGCACAGCAAGTACGACCCAGCGGAGGACCGTGCCACAGAGGTAACACTCCAGAATTAGACCAGAACACAGGCGCCCCACTTTAAAGCCACAGCAATACAATTCAGCGGAGGACCATGCCACAGAGGTATCACTCAAGAAGCAAACCAGAACACGGGAACCTCACTTCAAAGGCACAGCAAGTACGACCTAGCCGAGGACCATGCCACAGAGGTAACACTCAAGAAGCAAATCAGAACACGGGAACCTCACTTCAAAGGCACAGCAAGTACGACCCAGCGGAGGACCGTGCCACAGAGGTAACACTCCAGAATTAGACCGAAACACAGACGCCCCACATTAAAGCCACAGCAAATACAATTCAGCGGAGGACCATGCCACAGAGGTATCACTCAAGAAGCAAACCAGAACACGGGAACCTCAATTCAAAGGCACAGCAAGTACGACCTAGCCGAGGACCATGCCGCAGAGGTAACACTCAAGAAGCAAATCAGAACACGGGAACCTCACTTCAAAGGCACAGCAAGTACGACCCAGCGGAGGACCGTGCCACAGAGGTAACACTCCAGAATTAGACCAGAACACGGGAACCTCACTTCAAAGCCACAGCAAGTACAATTCAGCGGACGACCATGCCACAGAGGTAACACTCCAGAATTAGACCAGAACACGGGAACCTCACTTCAAAGCCACAGCAAGTACAATTCAGCGGAGGACCATGCCACAGAGGTATCACTCAAGAAGCAAACCAGAACACGGGAACCTCACTTCAAAGGCACAGCAAGTACGACCTAGCCGAGGACCATCCCACAGAGGTAACACTCAAGAAGCAAACCAGAGCACGGGCGCCTCACTTCAGAGTTGGACTAGATAACGTCAGCCTCACTTCCAAGGCACAGCAAGTACAATTCAGCGGAGGACCGTGCCACTAGGTAACACTCCAGAAGCAGACGAACACGGACCTCACTTAAAGGCACAGAAGTACAATTCAGCGGAGGACCTGCCACAGAGGTAACATCTCAGAAGCCGACCAGAACACGGGCGCCTCACTTCAGAGTTAGACTAGATAACGTCAGCCTCACTTCAAAGGCACAGCAAGCACAATTCAGCGGAGGACCGTGCCACCTAGGTAACACTCCAGAAGCAGACGAGAACACGGTAACCTCACTTTAAAGGCACAGTAAGTACAATTCAGCGGAGGACCGTGCCACAGAGGTAACATCTCAAAAGCCGACCAGAACACGGGCGCCTCACTTTAGAGTTAGACTAGATAACGTCAGCCTCACTTCAAAGGCACAGCAAGCACAATTCAGCGGAGGACCGTGCCACCTAGTTAACACTCCAGAAGCAGACGAGAACACGGTAACCTCACTTTAAAGGCACAGTAAGTACAATTCAGCGGAGGACCGTGCCACAGAGGTAACATCTCAAAAGCCGACCAGAACACGGGAACCTCACTTCAAAGGCACAGCACGTACGACCCAGCGGAGGACCGTGCCACAGAGGTAACACTCCAGAATTAGACCAGAACACAGGCGCCCCACATTAAAGCCACAGCAAATACAATTCAGCGGAGGACCGTGCCACAGAGGTAACATCTCAAAAGCCGACCAGAACACGGGCGCCTCACTTAGAGTTAGACTAGATAACGTCAGCCTCACTTCAAAGGCACAGCAAGCACAATTCAGCGGAGGACCGTGCCACCTAGGTAACACTCCAGAAGCAGACGAGAACACGGTAACCTCACTTCAAAGGCACAGCAAGTACAATTCAGCGGAGGACCATGCTACAGACGTAACACACCAGAAGCAGACCAGAACACGGGAACCTCACTTCAAAGGCACAGCACGTACGACCCAGCGGAGGACCGTGCCACAGAGGTAACACTCCAGAATTAGACCAGAACACAGGCGCCCCACATTAAAGCCACAGCAAATACAATTCAGCGGAGGACCATGCCACAGAGGTATCACTCAAGAAGCAAACCAGAACACGGGAACCTCAATTCAAAGGCACAGCAAGTACGACCTAGCCGAGGACCATGTCACAGAGGTAACACTCAAGAAGCAAATCAGAACACGGGAACCTCACTTCAAAGGCACAGCAAGTACGACCCAGCGGAGGACCGTGCCACAGAGGTAACACTCCAGAATTAGACCAGAACACGGGAACCTCACTTCAAAGCCACAGCAAGTACAATTCAGCGGACGACCATGCCACAGAGGTAACACTCCAGAATTAGACCAGAACACGGGAACCTCACTTCAAAGCCACAGCAAGTACAATTCAGCGGAGGACCATGCCACAGAGGTATCACTCAAGAAGCAAACCAGAACACGGGAACCTCACTTCAAAGGCACAGCAAGTACGACCTAGCCGAGGACCATGCCACAGAGGTAACACTCAAGAAGCAAACCAGAGCACGGGCGCCTCACTTCAGAGTTGGACTAGATAACGTCAGCCTCACTTCCAAGGCACAGCAAGTACAATTCAGCGGAGGACCATGCCACAGAGGTAACATCTCAGAAGCCGACCAGAACACGGGCGCCTCACTTCAGAGTTAGACTAGATAACGTCAGCCTCACTTCAAAGGCACAGCAAGCACAATTCAGCGGAGGACCGTGCCACCTAGGTAACACTCCAGAAGCAGACGAGAACACGGTAACCTCACTTTAAAGGCACAGTAAGTACAATTCAGCGGAGGACCGTGCCACAGAGGTAACATCTCAAAAGCCGACCAGAACACGGGCGCCTCACTTCAGAGTTAGACTAGATAACGTCAGCCTCACTTCAAAGGCACAGCAAGCACAATTCAGCGGAGGACCGTGCCACCTAGGTAACACTCCAGAAGCAGACGAGAACACGGTAACCTCACTTTAAAGGCACAGTAAGTACAATTCAGCGGAGGACCGTGCCACAGAGGTAACATCTCAAAAGCCGACCAGAACACGGGCGCCTCACTTCAGAGTTAGACTAGATAACGTCAGCCTCACTTCAAAGGCACAGCAAGCACAATTCAGCGGAGGACCGTGCCACCTAGGTAACACTCCAGAAGCAGACGAGAACACGGTAACCTCACTTCAAAGGCACAGCAAGTACAATTCAGCGGAGGACCATGCTACAGACGTAACACACCAGAAGCAGACCAGAACACGGGAACCTCACTTCAAAGGCACAGCAAGTACGACCAAGCGGAGGACCGTGCCACAGAGGTAACACTCCAGAATTAGACCAGAACACGGGAACCTCACTTCAAAGCCACAGCAAGTACAATTCAGCGGAGGACCGTGCCATGGAGGTAACATCTCAGAAGTAGGCCAGAACACGGGAACCTCACTTCACAGGCACAGCAAGCACAATTCAGCGGAGGACCATGCCACAGAGGTAACACACCAGAAGTAGAGCAGAACACGGGCGCCTCACTTCAGAGTTAGACTAAATAACGTCAGCCTCACTTCAAAGGCACAGCAAGTGCAATTCAGCGGAGGACCATGCCACAGAGGTAACACACCAGAAGCAGACCAGAACACGGGCGCCTCACTTCAGAGTTAGACTAGATAACGTCAGCCTCACTTCAAAGGCACAGCAAGCACATTCAGCGGAGGACCGTGCCACAGAGGTAACACTCCAGAAGCAGACCAGAACACGGGAACCTCACTTCAAAGGCACAGCAAGTACAATTCAGCGGAGGACCGTGCCACAGAGGTAACATCTCAAGAAGCAGACCAGAACACGGGCGCCTCACTTCAGAGTTAGACTAGATAACGTCAGCCTCACTTCAAAGGCACAGCAAGCACAATTCAGCGGAGGACCGTGCCACAGAGGTAACACTCCAGAAGCAGACGAGAACACGGGAACCTCACTTCAAAGGCACAGCAAGTACAATTCAGCGGAGGACCGTGCCACAGAGGTAACATCTCAAGAAGCCGACCAGAACACGGGCGCCTCACTTCAGAGTTAGACTAGATAACGTCAGCCTCACTTCAAAGGCACAGCAAGCACAATTCAGCGGAGGACCGTGCCACAGAGGTAACACTCCAGAAGCAGACAGAACACGGAACCTCACTTCAAAGGCACAGCAAGTACAATTCAGCGGAGGACCGTGCCACCAGAGGTAACACTCCAGAAGCAGACCAGAACACGGGTAACCTCACTTCAAAGGCACAGCAAGTACAATTCAGCGGAGGACCGTGCCACAGAGGTAACATCTCAGAAGCCGACCAGAGCACGGCGCCTCACTTCAGAGTTGGACTAGATAACGTCAGCCTCACTTCAAAGGCACAGCAAGCACAATTCAGCGGAGGACCGTGCCACATAGGTAACACCCAGAAGCAGACCAGAACACTGAGAGCCTCACTTCAAAGGCACAGCAAGTACAATTCAGCGGAGGACCATGCCACAGACGGTAACACACCAGAAGCAGACCAGAACACGGGAACCTCACTTCAAAGGCACAGCAAGTACGACCAAGCGGAGGACCGTGCCACAGAGGTAACACTCAGAAGCTAGACCAGAACACGGGAACCTCACTTCAAAGCACAGCAAGTACAATTCAGCGGAGGACCGTGCCACGAGGTAACATCTCAGAAGTAGGCCAGAACACGGGACCTCACTTCACAGGCACAGCAAGCACAATTCAGCGGAGGACCATGCCACAGAGGTAACACACCAGAAGTAGACCAGAACACAGGCGCCCCACTTCAAAGCCACAGCAAATACAATTCAGCGGAGGACCATGCCACAGAGGTATACACTCAAGAAGCAAACCAGAACACGGGAACCTCACTTCAAAGGCACAGCAAGTACGACCTAGCGGAGGACCATGCCACAGAGGTAACACTCAAGAAGCAGATCAGAACACGGGAACCTCACTTCAAAGGCACAGCAAGTACGACCCAGCGGAGGACCGTGCCACAGAGGTAACACTCCAGAATTAGACCAGAACACGGGAACCTCACTTCAAAGCCACAGCAAGTACAATTCAGCGGACGACCATGCCACAGATGTAACACACCAGAAGTAGACCAGAACACGGGCGCCTCACTTCAGCGTTAGACTAAATAACGTCAGCCTCACTTCAAAGGCACAGCAAGTACAATTCAGCGAAGGACCATGCTACAGACGTAACACAAAAGAAGCAGACCAGAACACGGGAACCTCACTTCAAAGGCACAGCACGTACGACCAGCGGAGGACCGTGCCACAGAGGTAACACTCCAGAATTAGACCAGAACACAGGCGCCCCACATTAAAGCCACAGCAATACAATTCAGCGGAGGACCATGCCACAGAGGTATCACTCAAGAAGCAAACCAGAACACGGGAACCTCATTCAAAGGCACAGCAAGTACGACCTAGCGAGGACCATGCCACAGAGGTAACACTCCAGAATTAGACCAGAACACGGGAACCTCACTTCAAAGCCACAGCAAGTACAATTCAGCGGAGGACCATGCCACAGAGGTAACACTCCAGAAGTAGACCAGAACACGGGAACCTCACTTCAAAGGCACAGCAAGTACGACCTAGCCGAGGACCATGCCACAGAGGTAACACTCAAGAAGCAAACCAGAGCACGGGCGCCTCACTTCAGAGTTGGACTAGATAACGTCAGCCTCACTTCCAAGGCACAGCAAGTACAATTCAGCGGAGGACCATGCCACAGAGGTAACATCTCAGAAGCCGACCAGAACACGGGCGCCTCACTTCGAGTTAGACTAGATAACGTCAGCCTCACTTCAAAGGCACAGCAAGCACAATTCAGCGGAGGACCGTGCCACCTAGGTAACACTCCAGAAGCAGACGAGAACACGGTAACCTCACTTTAAAGGCACAGTAAGTACAATTCAGCGGAGGACCGTGCCACAGAGGTAACATCTCAGAAGCCGACCAGAACACGGGCGCCTCACTCAGAGTTAGACTAGATAACGTCAGCCTCACTTCAAAGGCACAGCAAGCACAATTCAGCGGAGGACCGTGCCACCTAGGTAACACTCCAGAAGCAGACGAGAACACGGTAACCTCACTTCAAAGGCACAGTAAGTACAATTCAGCGGAGGACCGTGCCACAGAGGTAACATCTCAGAAGCCGACCAGAACACGGGCGCCTCACCTCAGAGTTAGACTAGATAACGTCAGCCTCACTTCAAAGGCACAGCAAGCACAATTCAGCGGAGGACCGTGCCACAGAGGTAACACACCAGAAGTAGACCAGAACACGGGCGCCTCACTTCAAAGGCACAGCAAGCACAATTCAGCGGAGGACCATGCCACAGAGGTAACACACCAGAAGCAGACCAGAACACGGGAACCTCACTTCAAAGGCACAGCAAGTACAATTCAGCGGAGGACCATGCCACAGAGGTAACACCTCAGAAGCAGACCAGAACACGGGCACCACCTCAGAGTTAGACTAGATAACGTCAGCCTCACTCTCAAAGGCACAGCAAGTACAATTCAGCGGAGAACCGTGCCACAGAGGTGACATCTCAGAAGCAGACCAGAACACGGGCGCCTCACCTCAGAGTTAGACTAGATAACGTCAGCCTCACTTCAAAGGCACAGCAAGTACAATTCAGCGGAGGACCATGCCACAGAGGTAACACACCAGAAGCAGACCAGAACACGGGAACCTCACTTCAAAGGCACAGCAAGTACAATTCAGCGGAGGACCGTGCCACAGAGGTAACATCTCAGAAGCCGACCAGAACACGGCCGCCTCACTTCAGAGTTAGACTAGATAACGTCAGCCTCACTTCAAAGGCACAGCAAGTACAATTCAGCGGAGGACCATGCCACAGAGGTAACACACCAGAAGCAGACCAGAACACGGGAACCTCACTTCAAAGGCACAGCAAGTACGACCCAGCGGAGGACCGTGCCACAGAGGTAACACTCCAGAATTAGACCAGAACACGGGCGCCCCACTTCAAAGTCACAGCAAGTACAATTCAGCGGAGGGCCGTGCCACAGAGGTAACACTCAGAAGCAGACCAGAACACGGGAACCTCACTTCAAAGGCACAGCAAGCACAATTCAGCGAAGGAGCGTGCCACAGAGGTAACACTCAAGAAGCAGACCAGAACACGGGAACCTCACTTCAAAGGCACAGCAAGTACAATTCAGCGGAGGACCGTGCCACAGAGGTAACATCTCAGAAGCCGACCAGAACACGGGCGCCTCACTTCAGAGTTAGACTAGATAACGTCAGCCTCACCTCAAAGGCACAGCAAGCACAATTCAGCGGAGGACCATGCCACAGAGGTAACACTCCAGAAGCAGACCAGAACACGGAACCTCACTTCAAAGGCACAGCAAGTACAATTCAGCGGAGGACCATGCCACAGAGGTAACACTCCAGAAGCAGACCAGAACACGGGAACCTCACTTCAAAGGCACAGCAAGTACGACCAGCGGAGGACCGTGCCACAGAGGTAACACTCCAGAAGTAGACCAGAACACGGGCGCCTCACTTCAAAGGCACAGCAAGTACAATTCAGCGGACGATCATGCCACAAGGTAACACACCAGAATAGACCAGAACACGGGCACTCACTTCAAAGCCACAGCAAGTACAATTCAGCGGAGGACCATGCCACAGAGGTAACACTCAAGAAGCAGACCAGAACACGGGAACCTCACTTCAAAGGCACAGCAAGTACGACCTAGCCGAGGACCATGCCACAGAGGTAACACTCAAGAAGCAGACCAGAGCACGGGCGCCTCACTTCAGAGTTGGACTAGATAACGTCAGCCTCACTTCCAAGGCACAGCAAGCACAATTCAGGCGGAGGACCGTGCCACAGAGGTAACACTCCAGAAGCAGACCAGAACACTGACGCTTCACTTCAAAGGCAGACTAGACCATGGCAGCCTCAAATAATATTTAAAGGATCTATTGAAATTTGATCGTGGTCTTAATAAAGCATTGGAAATAAAGGTATGATGTTTAAAAAATACCAGCCAACAAGCAATCGAGTGCGCAACACTCTGTGTTAGGCGAAATTTCACTTGACATAGAGTGTAAAAACGCTCGTCTTCGAGGACTCTCTGTAAGGGAGTAGAGCTCCCGAGAAAATTGACTATAAAAATATCGAAAGGCGACGGGTTCAGCCCGACTGACGAATCTGTAAGGAAGAAACACGTGTATCGGGCTGTACAAGAGCTCTTACCAGACCACATGACAAGTTGGCTCAAATTATAATGAAAGGTCATAAAAAGACTTTTCCATAAAAAAAGCCACGTGGCACAGTAGCCAGAGATCTAGCTTCTGAATAATTACTAAAAGTGTAATGGAAAGCTTTCGAACAGCGAAAGAATGCTTCTTCATTTGTCGCCGTTTAACAGGAAATAATAATATGTATATCTGTGTATATATACATATATGCGTGTGTATGTACATGTGTGTACGTATATGTGAATATATGTATACATATATATATACACATATACGTGTACATGTACATGTGTATACATATGTGTGAATACATACATATTTATATGTATGCGTATTTTACATATATAGCGTATACATGTACATATATGTACATATTTGTTGTATGCATATATATATATATATATATATATCCAATAACTCTCAGGTTAACTGAGCGTCAATCGGCTATGTGCTTACCAGACCAAACCCGTTTCAGATGATTGATGACAGCTGCAATACCTTACACAGCGGAAAACAAGGTAACATGGCGGCGAACTCGGTAGTGTAGTAGTTGTTGTTCGAGTCTAAGGTATGGGTGAAACGAGGATTTAACTCCCAGTAAGAGTCAAACCTTTGCATATTATTCAACATACTCACATATTAGGTCTTTTCTTATTCTCAGTATGAAAAGAAGAACATAGCTTCAAGTCATATGCTAGAAGAGTTGGACTTGGCTATCCGCGTGAGAACGTCTTAGTTTGCTTACCTTCGAGATTGCAAGGAGAAATAACTTGACCAGCATTCACGGCATTCTAAAGAGGACGAAATTCTTCGTTTCGAATGTTTTATTAAGACCACGCTCAAACTTCATTATGCTTGATAATTCTTTTTTTGAGCTACGCATGTGGTCTGTTATGGGCACTCGTACAGCCCAATACACGTGTTTCGGTCTTGACGATCCCGTCAGTTGGGCATGCACTTCGTCTTTAGCCACTGCTCTCGGGGGAACTCTAGATAGATTAGGCGGTGACGCACAATTTACACATGCCGTCAAGTGAAATAAATCACTAGATCGGTAGTGTTGCACACTCGATTGCTCTTGGCTGATATCGTTAAATATATTACTTCTTTCGTTCTGAGTGTTTTCTTAGGACTACGCTCAATTTTCATTATGCATGATGCATGATATTCCTATTTTTCAAAGACAGGTCATCAATCAGCAGCAGCAGGACGTGAAAAGCTCGAGGACGTTTGTGGAGAAATGATTGGGAAGAACGAATCAAATGCAAGAAGTCAGGGATTTGACAGTTAAGTGTGCTGAGAGGTTATCTAATTATCAATCATAGGTGGGTCCAAAAGTAAAGCGGTTTCAAACTTCAGGTTTTGTGGTAACGCCAGTTTTTCGATATATTCCAGTACTAAACGGCAACAATTGTGCTTCAGTTTTCGCCAAAATACTTCATTAGAGTACAAGTTTATGCTGACAAACAATAGATTCTTACATCACATATGAGTCAAGCAATCGAGTGCGACTGGCGTTGCGATTTACATGCTTGTTGTCTCGGTTCCGCCCCAGAGCGCGCCAAGCCCTCCATCCTTGAGGGTCGGAAAAGTGGTACTGAATTTTGGTACCGATATCAAGGAATCGGTACCGAATAATCGGTATCGAAAATAAGGCAACACCGATACTGCCTTGATACACAGATAAACCATCTCGAATCATTGTGCAGGCAAAACACGCGCTTGACCACTTTTGGGTGCTTTATGAAGTCGAATGTATAACGCATGTCTCAAGAAGTGATCGACGCTAACAGTTTTACCCCTTACTCTTAGTATCTGCGAAACTAGTTGTACAATGTGGGGGCCAAGCTTTGTTGTTGTCAATGCGACTGCATCTTTTATTCTATCAGTGCCATTGCGATCCACAAATGAATCTCATAACGATAACATCTTCTGTTTCATTCAGTTGGTATGGCTACAATTCACCGACCTTTCTCAAACTTCCTATTCTTTCAAATAACGGAAAACTGATGCTCAATATTAGTTTTGGAGCATCTGCAACCATTTAAATAGTGTTCGTCAAGCGCTACTCAGTACCCACGGTGTTCTCGACGCCACGGTTCGTATTATGGAACGCCTTCCCAGATATCTTTCCACGATTTGAATTATTATAGAAAGCACTTCCGTGGTCCAATTTTTCTGATACCACCTAGAGTTGCTTCCACAGGATGTTGGAGTCATGCATGCGGCTCCATGAAACATTGTAGAGATGACCAAGTTCAAGTTTAATCTACACCACAAAAATTGGCTTTGCCCTGACGGTGGTCAATCTGGTGCTGCTATCCTGCTAGACAGTTAGGTACCAAATCATCGACTCCACAGAAATGAAGGGCATAGTAATCTGAATTGGGCCCCGTTTGATCCAGTGAACCATATACCTCCAACAACTTCACTTCAAGCACTCTACCTTGAAGATCTATTACATGGTAAAAAGGTACGCAACGAATAAATTTCACGATGACAGCAACATAGAGTGATGTCAAAACAAGGACAATGTAGTGCAGTGGTTACAACGCAGCACGCGTCCCCGAGAAGGGTAAGGCGCGGGTTCGACTCCTTGCCTGGGGTCCGGAGTTTATATAATTCTCAGCATGTAAGGTGAACAAAGGACAACCACTGAAAAAACTCGACACATGTGGTGATTCCCACGTGCGCATTCCATGTCACTTTTTAGGCACTTCCTCCAGTGAATTTCCAAAAAAAAGGCCACTCAACGCCTAACGTATCGTCAATCGAAGCGCAATATCTACGTATGCCGAAATCAGTAGACATTTCGCTTAGGACCCGACAAAAGTCGGATCCGACTGGGTTTTTTTTTTAAATAGTCGTCCTTTTATTCAGCCATCAAAAAGGAAAGAAGTGAAACCAGATATTTTGGGTCATAAAGAGGCCAGCCTATTGAGCGTACTCAAAGAGCTACCGTCCAAGCGTGTGCAGACTATTGTGCCCATACAGTAGGTCAGATGTTAAACAAAATCTTTGCTCTATTATATGACTCCTCTTGAAATAAGGAGATTCAAAATCAACAGAAAAGCTTTATCATAGTTCTTCATTCAATTGCTTCCATAGATCTCGCTCAAAAACAACGGTAATAATGATAACATGTTCTTAGCCTTTTATGAGGTCTGGTACGGCACTTATACAGTATTTGACAAGCCAGTTTCGCCTTTCCAAACTCATCAGTAGTACGGTACCTTCCGATTTAGCCGATCTTTGCAAGCGGATATACCACATGAAGGTTTATAAAAGTAGTCGAATGAAGAGGTATGACTCATTTTACAAGCCACGACCTCGATTGTTAGTCACCACAATGTCGGAAGATTTTACCACCTAACTTGCGGTGATCGGTTATTCGGCAGCAATTCCTCTATATGTAGAGGTATATCCCCTGCAAAGAATCGGCTGAAGCGAACAGCACCAACCTCCTGATGAACTTGGAGAAGCGAAACAAACCTGTCTGGAACTGCATAAGTGCCATACCAGACCTCACAAAAGGCTCAAAACATATTATCATATTATCTTTATCAAAGCCGTAAAAAAAACAACACCTTACAAACAGATTGATGATAAAATGGAATATCATTGGGACGCTATCCAATGCTATTCAGAAAAAACCACAATCATTTACCACAACGATATATGATATTTACATAACGAGTAACATTACGTACATATTTAGACATGTCTAGTTTGACTAGGCCAGAATGAATACTAAAGATGTCTGCGACATCGAAAACGACCTCTTAGTCCAACGGGGACGCGCAATGCATGTACAGGACGGCGTTCGGTAATGTCAAAAAAACTGAGTCATATTAGTAAAAGTCATTTCGCCGTCAGGAAAATCATCCGGCGATAACAATTGAGGGTTTTCCGGAAAGCTAAGGAACACTTCCGTTGCACCAAATTTCGATCCGTAGTGTCCTGCCCAGAATTGATTATCCTTTCCACGGCTCATGATAGCCAATTTACGCATACCAGTGGGATAATTCGTGAACACTTCTTCAACGGTTTCCCATAACTTTCCTCCTAAAGCGAAAAAAATGAAAAGATTAAACAAATGATTGGAGAGACAGCTACCACTCAACGAATGTGAATGCATACCTTCCCACTGATCCCATGACCTGACAACAGTACGAAAACGCGGTAAATTAATATGTGCATTGAAACGCTCTTCCCTTCTAAGTAGCTGTACACGAAGTTCGTAAGTGGCTCCACAATCCTCCCTACAAGAACAGCGCTCGCGAACGGTGATTTTCGGCCGTATCTCATCCATAACCCATGCCTGAAAAGATATTGAAACCCAACCAACTCTCTTTGAGCAGACGAAGACGGGGTAACGCAGCTGTTAGTGGTTTGGCGTACCGGAAAATCGAAGTGATAAGCGATGAGCTGGTTCGATTTCCTCCCAAGCGCTCTCTTAGAATCAATCGACCGAAACTTCAGGAAGGCCTTGGCTCGGCTACCACCGCTATTACAAGGAGAATCGCCTCAACCAGCATTCTACAGCATTCATAAGGAAGAAGGAACCCTCAAGGAGCCAAAGCAACGGGAGGACTGCACGAGGACCTTTATGGATAATGACTGCGAGGAAGAGAATCGAATACAAGAAGTGCCGGGTTCCGCACAGTGAATTATGATGATGGGCCGTAAGAAATATATGGAATAATATGAGTAACACGTTAACTGTAGTAGACTATTGAAAATTTTCACTTAGTTAGCTTCTTTCTTCCCTTGATCACTTAATTTGATCCGTATCACACTTTTTCTTAACTGTGCAGGTCCTAGCACTTATAGCATCCAATTCATCTCTTCGTTTGCTTAAGAATTTCATCTCCTTCGTGAACTTCGTAGGGCACTACTGGTCGAGCACGTCTCCTTGAAATCTCAAAGGTAGCCAGGCTGGGGCATTACTCAGGCCGTTCGTTATTGTTAGCCAGAGAGTATTGGGGATTTGGGAATCAACCTCGCCTCGAATCGCATCGAACATCACAACCACTCAGCTACAGGCTCCCCACACAAATTCAGCAATCAAGTATTACGTTTGACTTCAAACAAAAGATTTGCCTCACCTCTACACCACTTTTTTCTAGATCAATCTCACAGTATCGATAACACCAATCATAGCTTGTTGCGAAACAGATACGAACTTCACTTGATTCGCAATAAATAGGTGGATTTTCGATTATTATCCTGAAATCAGTACGTACAAAACTGAAAGCTCAGAAGAAAGCACTTGACATAACCTTAGCTAAAACAAAACTGCAATGTGAAAAACCGCCATTACGGAATTTACATGCCGCTAGTTAATTTGAAAGGAACACATTTCCCATTAACGTAAAGCAAAAACGGCGAAAAACCAACCAACCTTCACAGGACTTAAAGTCTAAACAAATCCAACAGTCGACAATAGTTTCTTTCAAATTTTAGCTAATACCACAAAGTTGAAAAGTTAGTTTTACTAGGCTAACATTTAACGTCTTCGTATTCTTCAGAGTCGAAGACTCGTTCGTCCTCGTTGTGGATCTTCGCTTCCTCGTTCGAGTTGATTCTTTTGCGGCGGACTCGCACGAAGATCCCCATCGGATTCACAACGATGGCAAACGACTGTGGACAATCGACTCGAGTCTTCGCCTCTGAAGAATACAAGAGACGTCGAGACATTAGCCGAATAAAACTTATTCACCAACCCCATGGCATTATCTAAATCATTAAACAAACCACTGTTGGTTGGCAGTGTCGAAGTTAAAAGAAAGTTATTTATCAATTCTGGCAGTTTCTACTCTCAGCACTGTGCTGCTAACCCTTTCCGGACGGTGAGGCTCGTTTTACACCTTGAACTTTTCAAAAGTCTTTTTCCCTGAGCCAAGCTTTTTTGCTAAAATTCTGTAGACATTCAAAAGCTTGAATCTCGGCAATTTCAACAGTGTGTTAGATCTCTGCAAAGACCTCCTTAGTGCGCTACAGCAGCAAAATGGAATTAGGTTCCACACCTGGACGGCTTTGTTTGTACGGCTAGAGTTTGTAAATAGCTTTCCATAAGACTAGACTTTTACTCTTTCGACAACAAAAATATCGGCAATTCCAAAACTAAATTTGGTTTTGGAGAAGGTCTTCAAAGGGCGCTCTCGAAGCTAAAAGGAAGTTACGTCCCACATATATAGATTTATTTGCACATAAAAGGTATATATATACATACATATATGTATATATGTATATATATGTATATATATATATATGTATATATATATTATATATATATACTGTTATATAACGTACATGATCACAGAGAAAAAAATCACTTAACATAAGGATGATAAAAAAACCAGAAACTTTTTCAGGAAACCAGATGAAAGTTTGTTTCCAAAACAAAGAAAACAAATCCCTATTGACAAACGAAATTGCGCGCACTTGAAAAAACCGATCAACAGCCATCCGAAAAGAGTAATGGTGATATTCCAGTCTGTTAAACTAAATCACTTACCCATCACCGCCATGCTCAAAGAGCATCCCTTGCTCCTCCAAATTCTTCAAAGTTGACGAAGTTCGCAAGGCAATTGCTAGATCACGTCCATATGGTTGCCGGAAGTAAATCTTTTTGTAGTCAAAGCTCCGCCATACGCCTGCTGAGTCAGGAGCGCTTGAACTCTCCAATTCTTTCTGACGCAGATACTTTCTCCAAGAAAGTGGTGGTACAGAGATACCATCGTATTCACACTTTTCAAGCCAAAAGCGCGGCGACTCGACTATTTTGTGAAAAAGTCGACATGTCTGCAAAAGAAGTAACTTGATGGAGATTCTCATCATCACAATAAAATCTGTGAAAAGATGATTTGGAGTAACTTGAGTCGATACTGTGAAACGCCACAGCTCTCGACTAC
This sequence comes from Parelaphostrongylus tenuis, assembly GCA_019055375.1. NCBI lineage: Eukaryota > Metazoa > Nematoda > Chromadorea > Rhabditida > Metastrongylidae > Parelaphostrongylus > Parelaphostrongylus tenuis. The sequence goes on from JAHQIW010006152.1 coordinate 127,127, forward strand.
GTTGCCAATCTTGAGAGGCTTAGTTATACGGTTGAACGGTGTGCCGTCAAACGATGTATAGGACCAGAATTCTTTT